>DWMG01002414.1:0-13294 GCA_018244855.1 Elbella merops
TCCACTATATACCTTACCTAAATACCATACCTACATACCTTCCTATTATTATACATAATATAATATGTAACATTATGTACATCGGTAATAAACGATCTGTTTCTTTAGAGCTGTGACAAAACTTTATGTTAAATAGAACTGAAAAAATACATATGGAGGCGATAAATCAAATATCAATTAAATATTTTTAATGCAACCTGTTAACCTATAAACGGCTTTTCTGAAACATTTCTGAAAGTTCTTAATGCGCACGTTTGTCCTTTAAATCAACAATAATATCGACACTTTGCTAACAGTGTATCTCGGACACCGCACAGCAATATTATTTAATAAATACCCGTACAGAAGTCCCCTCACTGCGTATTATACACACCATAAAAACGCCATCAAACGCAGAGACCCAAAATCTGTAGCTAATGTATGTGTAGACACAATTTGTCTCTGCAATGTCAACCTTAACTTGTGGTATTAAGGAGGTTATAAAGATAATACCTTGCTAAGTCATCCTGAAAATGGACTTTAAGTCCAGAGCTATAGGAATAAATTTTCCTATAGACTTAAGCGCAAGACATTTAGAAATGTAATCCTTGAGTAATAAGGTTGGTTTTTGCTTGGTAAGTATAGAGGAAAGAGGGCTAAATTGGCAACATATGTTTCAGAGTGTCTGGAGAGGAATTTAATTAAAAGCGGCCTGCGTTCCGTCAGTTGGCATCAGTGATGTAGTACGGACCGTGGGTGAATATCGATAAATTGTCAAAAGAAATATTTTATCACAATAATAAAATTTCTTTAGTATTGTAGCGGCGCGCTACCTTACAGTAATACGAACGCGCGCCTCACATGAAATGCTGAACACACAGAACACCACAACGCACACGCGTCATACTGAGACTGGCCAATCAGAAGGCGCATCCTCAATCACGGTATCAAAGTTCCATAGAATGACACAATATATAGAAGATCCGAAGTTCACATTTCGGGCCGCGGTCCCCAGGCAGCGACATCGCCTGACGAGAGATCTTCCCTTTTCCTACACAGTATCATAATATTACAGAACACACCATATTTCTAAAATACATCTGATGACGTGAGTTTAATGACATCTCTTTGAAAGTTCCTACTTCAAATTTTAATATCACATTGCGTTTATTTTATTGAATTTTCTCCCAATATCTAGATATCATTTTCTCACATTTTAAAGGGTACTAATGCCACGAATATGATATTCGACTTCTGTATCTGCTGGAACGTCTCGTACTATCGTCTATTCTATTATTGACATAAATGAAAATGAAATTTCCTAAAGGTCTAAATAACTGATATTACTTCAATATTTTTAGGTCATCGAACGTTTTCAACGTTATCGATATTTTCACATCATTAGAAAAGTGTAGCAAAGGGGAGGAGTCAACTAGATTTATTACTTAGCATATTGAACTGACGTCCGACCTAATGTTGCATGGTAGTTTTAAAGGAATCCCGTACTTAACTCCTAACTTATAAAGATCTGATTTCTATGACATAATATAAAATGGTATGGTAAAATAGGCATATTATATTAGTAAAGTTATTAATAAACGTAATTAGAAACAAAGTTACAAAATAATCGCTATATCTGACAAGAAGTTTATGACTACGTTGCCTTTCGTGTCCAGAGAAATATGAACGAATTAGCCCATACTTCTAGACTTCTGCCAAGGATCTGACTTACCTCATACTTGAAGTGCACGGTAGAGCATTGCAAGAGAGTTCCCATCAGTTTATGAGGATTCCAGGTGACGGAGTCGGCCCTGTATTAGAAACGTGTATTTAAGTGATAATAATATTTCTATATAACTACACCCAATTGTTTATTAAACAGCTGCCCATAGTAGGTAGTTACACTAAATTCAAAAAGTATAGTCTTTGATTTCAGAAATGAAATATTAGTGAGGACTAAATTCATTCTGTGTGCATACCACCTACGATACCATAATCCTTATAGATGATTTATGTTGTATTAATCGTAGACACTGATGTGTGTATATTATCATTAAAATGAAAATTTTAAAAGATAACAGAGATTTAAAATGCGAGGGCAAAGAAACAGATTGTTAGGCAGATTCTGAAGTATTTGTCCACATTTTTTCATTTTTTACCATAAGATGTACGAAATAATCTGTCATTGCGCGTTAGCACACCATATTGGAATACAAAAAGAAGCCTCAGCACTTGTATTTATGTCTTATGATAAATACTAAGGTGTTATAATAAGTAGCACTATTAAAGTTATAAAGAACGACTGTCTTAGAATTTGTATTAAGTATAATGTGAGCTTATAATTTTAACTAGTGTGTTATAATTTAATTGCTACAATTTAAACTATTAATGAAGATTTTGTATAGAATAAAAGATATAAAATCAAGAGTGCTGTTTCCAAAATTTTAATAAGAAATCGAAAACGACTGTTATAGAATTTGTATTATAATCGGTACTTAAGTTATCATTTTCTTCAATGTTTTATAACGAAAGTAATAATACTTTTTAATTTACAATAATAAAACAAAATACATATAGAAAATAAACCTGAAGACGAAAGTCAGTCAAATTTTCCATTGTTTGACCAATAAAATATATTTACATGTGATAAGTCACGTTCAGTGATGAATAATTTAAACCAAACCAGTATCTCGTGGCGCGCATAACACACACAAAATTTGAATTTAAAACGAAAGTGTTGAGCTTGCGTCCGCCCGACTTATCTCCTATTGACACAGTCGCCGTATGCACTGTGTTATAATCCCTTAACATCGAGGGTTGCGACTGCAGTCACGCCGTACTGTAACTCCATTATCCGAACTCTCTGGGGCCATGTGATCAAAGTAAAGATAACGTTTATTGTTTCTGTGTTTAATAGGATAATTATATTGTTGGTGTCGTAGATTGAGTAGAAAAAGTTATTTAGATTAAAATAATTCTGTTTCCGATTTTTACCCAATGTTCGTTGAAGTTAATAGAACTTGTTCGATTTATAAAATTAATACGTGTCTAGATTAAAAGGTACTATTCACAGATATAAATCAAGATTGTAAAACATACAATACACGAACAAGTAAAAAATTAACTGATTATTTTTTAAATTATAATATGCTCAGTGTGGTGTAACAGTCAGTCACGGTCGAGCTGCTCTCAAATAAGGGTGGGCACTATAAAGGCGCTATGTCGATTTTTTTGTCTTTTCCCGACAATCCCGGGGGAGAATTAATTGATTGCGCCCCGCATTTTGTGAGGGAAGTTAAAGCGGGCTTAGTGTTAAAAATGGATTTCCAGGGAAATTATTAGGGAGAATCCACTATTACCGCGAAGATATATTTTAATGCACGTGTTATAAAAACATTATTTCTAGCTATGGCTAATGTAAGCTTTATAAAATGTTGAAAATACTACTAGGTACATGAAGTTACCGATTCTATGTTTCTAGAATAAATTTCGTATTTTCTCAACCATATGCTAACCAATGAGTACTTATTCTAAATTTTTATTTTTGTAACAGTAATTTTTAATAAATGAACAGTAATCATTTTATAGTGTTTTAACAACGGGTCAAGATTTTGCAATTGTACATTGACGAGGAAACTAACAGCTTTCAGTGCATAACTTCTCAGTTATATATTACGTAAAAACGTAACGTAACTTCACGCCTGTAATCCCCAAAGAGGTAAGCAGAGGATTGCAGAACACTCCCACGTTATATATTACCTACAGTAATAGCATTGCACCGATCGCAATAATATTATAAACAAAATAAAAAAAACACAAAAATAAGTGACGTCACTAAGTAGTAGGGTTTTAATTTATTCCTATTCTAATCAAATAACATTCGAATTCTGTAAACAATTGTTTTTTATTGTGCCTAATTTGGATGCATTATTGACACATACGATCTAACTGTAAAAGTTTCATCTATGACATAGAAAATCATAAATTATTCAATCATTAGTTAAAAGATAAACTGGGGAATAATTTAGTTTATCCGCTTACATAATGGAAAGTAAACGTGTGCCATTGGATGGAGCTTAGCGTTAAGTACAATCGGACTGACGTGTGAACTTACACGTTGCTCCGACAGATGGCGGAGGTAATCCCAATACTCTATGTAGGGTTGGCACAAATTCGTTTCTGGAAATTCTTGCGAAACGAATTATGCTGAGAAATGATTTTGGATCTTTCAATATTAAATTACTGCAACTAAGTAAATCCTAATTATTACGTATTTATAAACATATTTAAATAATTTTTACATTTATATTGTACTAGCAGTATTTTATACCTATCTAAGAAGACGTAGAGCTGCGTAATCGTGCCACGTTACCAAAAAAAAAAAACTCTTTAATTGTTACGAATCCCCCTGTGTAATCACTTAACAATTTTATATTTACTACAGATTAAAATCTCCACTAGGATAGATATAATTAAGTCGCAATCAGTTTATCCAGTGCTAACCCTATAACACTTGTCGCACGGTCCACCGCGCCCGCCTGCTACATTTGGCCGGATTTGCCGCCACCCCTGCTCCGTACATGCCCCACACCATCGGTATTTAATGCGCCCTCCATAATCCAGGGGGATTAATGATTGCAAAATTTAAGTCAACATTCTTTTGGCTGCCTTCTAAGCAGTGGAGCGTAAGCTTACTTTTACATCTGATAGCACGTCCAGAACCGAGAAGATCTACGTCCAGTGTCCAATGACAGTAACCTTCGCGTTACCAGCATGTAATGTAGAATGTTTATAAGGATATACATACTCGTATAAGCATGTTTTGACCATAGCCCACAAAAAGCATGTCCAGAGTGTTGGGAAGGTTTACATCAGTATTCTATGGAAAGTGATTTCCGCGTAGTTGCCAATGTTCTGTCAGCTTTAAAGAACCGACCATTTGTCTCGTAAAAGTGTTGTCGCTGTTGAGCTACAAAAAGACTTAAAATCTAACGCAATACTTGTTCTACTAAAAACAGCGTTCCAGTTGGAGGCATATTGCAGTTGGAGGCATTTGACAAGCAAATACACTCATCACATCAAAGTCTTAACACATTGGATAATAGTCTACTTGTTCTAAAGTAGTTTTCATTTAAAACTATTTGATTAAACAAAACTTTTTTACGTACCCCACTATCAACATGAACCCAATAACGTAATAAAAATATTATCATATTTGAAAAAAATATGGAAGACATTTAAAGCACAAAATTTTATACAATCTAGCATTTAGGTGTGAGTGCCGCAAACTTGCCATCATGTGCAAATTGTAATAAAAGTTACACCATCATCATCATCATCAGCCTTTCTTAGTCCCCTGCTGGACATTGGCCTCCCCCAAAGGGGGGTTTATGCCCTTAATCTCCACGCTGAGCATGCGGGTTGGAGATAAAAGTTACGTATCAATAGAATGAAAAGAAAATCATTAATACCTCAAAATATTTGTACCTATACGTTATACGAGTATCGTAACAGAAGGTTCCCGAAAGTCCTGTCAAACGCTTCACCTCACCCGCCTGTTACATTTAGCCGGATTTTCTCCACGGACCCACCGTGAGTATTTAAGGCACCATCTGACATGATCGATGGGTTAATGGCGCTGGATTAGATGAATCGGCTTTGCATGAGATAAATTATGGTTCAGATGTTTGGTAAGATTAATAATGATGTTGCAATATTTCATGAAATAAATGTTTTATGAAACAAGTACCTTATTTTATGTATAGGTACATGCATCAGTGGTCTAGCCAAACAAAACTATGAACATACTTTAGGGAATAAAAAATGAAAATTATATCATACCACTAACAATGAAAGGTTGAAAATGTACACAATTAGCTTGGGCAGCACCATCATTGCGAGTATCACATTTATTTACACGTGTCACAAAAATATAACATATTTTTTACATCTATCAACAAGTTTTCTTCACGCAGTAAAATGTTTTTAAAATTGCTTACTAATAAATACCAGCTATTACTTAAATGGTTAATTGACTGTTCTTCTAACTTACCTTTCGATTCCAGTCAGGCGCGGGTGACGGTATTTCTTAGAGAACAGCAGACCGCCTCCCCAAGCCGCCTAGGAAACATCATTTAATTTTATTCGTTCCTATGATAACTGTTTTTTATTTATTTCATTGAAAAACCTATAGAAACTAGCAAAAAAAACTTTGCTTATCTAAGAGTTATATTCGCAGCATTTATATTTCACAACATAAAAAAGGTTTTCAATTTAATTACATATTTCATAAATTCGATTAAAATCATATTAACAAAAATTCCATTTGACTCTTACTATATTAGGTACTCTTGAAATCTCATTAGTTTGGGATTTTTAGATAATTTGTTGACAATATTTAATTTTCTCCTTTAAGGATATTGATACCAAGAACAAATCAATAAATATATTCTTACATCAACATGCATCCACATGTCGTACTTCTGACAAATGTCGGCTATCTCGGTGAGCGGGTCGAAGGCGCCCAGCACGGTGGTGCCAGAAGTCGCGTTCACGAAGAAGGGCACCTAAGCAAAACAGTATCGTATAATCATATATGCTGCATACTAGATAATAAAATGCCTTTATACAATCTTAACTGACAAATATTCGGACACTTAATTGGCAATCCTGCAAATTCAAACACAGTTAGGGAATCTAGTTATCGTACCGACCAATTCGATCTCGTCAAAAGCTAGAGACTTGGCTAAAATCTAGAAATCCTTACTATACGCGTTTTAACGACTGATTAGTGAGTTATTTAGGTTTTGTAGATCCGGCGACGTCTGCTTCCGTTAATTTTCTGAAAAAATTAATAAACCCTTACGTTTCCGCGGTCCTTATGGTAGCGGACAAGGCGCTCCAGTTCGCTGGACACCATGCGCCCACGCTCGTCAGACGGCACCGCCACGCAGTAGTCCGTGCCCAGTCCACACACGGAAGCACAAGATTTAACGGAGTAGTGGCACTAGGAAGATAAGTATAAGATAGTTATATTACATTTTGGGTAGAATAATTGATGGTATTACATTTAAGTCGTATTTATCTCGCTTAACCATTCAATCCGAATGAAACAATGTAGGTCCAAACATAATAAATGTATGTAAAGTTAACTAACGCTGGGTACCGGTTATTAGGTATACTGATTATAGTTAGTGACCAATTTTCAAGAGCGGACACATCTTCGGAGACCTTGTTATAAGATAAGACCTGGTTTTTATCGTGGATACAGTTTATAAATTTGTAACTACTCTATGGATCGATGTTGTAGCAGTAATACCATCTTCATATCATTATTAAAACATAATAACTTATGCAGCTTACCTAATGCATCCTTACTTAATGCAGCCTTACCTGGTCCGAGGTGAACATGACAAGCTGACCAGGAATGCTGGAAAGACCCCTCTCTTTGTACTGCGGGAACTTATGGTGGCGGGCGGCCAGGAACGCGTACAGATTGGACACAGAGCCGCCTGGGGGCAAGAAAAAGATATTTTACTATTGTATCCTTGTATGTTGAGCGTTTCCTAGCCGTAAAGAAGAAATCGTGTATCTCTAATTTCTATACAATATATTTATAATCGAAAGAGCAAGGACCACATGATGACATAACATAGCCTGATTTCTTCAAGGATAAACTATTGTTACATTTGTAAATGGAGACTGGAGACAATTGACAACGACACCACCTGCCATCTTCAAATGATCTTACCTGGAGCCAGAATCGAATCACCACACTTCCAGCCGATCATGTCACGCATCTTCTCAAGTACCACATTCTCCATCAAAATGAAAACGGGTGCGATCTCGTAGGTGAACATGTTGGTGTTAGCAGCGGCCGTCAGCCACTCGCCGGCGAGAGAGATGATGTCCAGGCCACAGGATAACTGATTGAAGAAGTGGGGGTGACCTGGGAAGAAAGGTATTCTAATCAATTACCTAGATAAATTCTGTCTGTAATAAAATCATGTCAACTGTTCACTGAACTTCGTTAACCTATATGCAGACTTCCATAATTCGGAATAATAGCAATATGTATGCTAACGTTTGAATATTCAGACCACGTGTGCATTTCTCTTGCATTTTACTACTGATTGGGCCTACCACACCTAAAGTACCCATGATAGTAACAATAATAAGGGCAAAAGCGTAATAAATCATAAACAATACAAATTCAATTATCTTTAATTGCATTATCAATTCACCTCTACCCTCACCATGTGACCGCTGGTTTCCTCTGCTGAACAAAGATCTACCCAACACATCGCCGCGATTTACTATGCTCTGATTTTATTTGTAGAATATTATTTTGATATTGTTAATGTATATAAGATATAATAAATGGAAAGAGGAGGAAAATGGCGAATATTTTCCGAAACAACGACAGAACGGCCACACATCCGGTGCTTAAAAGGCTATCGGTGAAACCGCGCGTGATATTATTTCCGATGTGAGAACGACCGGATGCACCTTCGATTTAGCCGAGCGAAGATTGTTTTTATGATGGTGTGACGATTTGGCTGTAAATATTGTGTATATTTCACATAATATTATATTTTATTTATTATATCATATTATAAATAAATATTTTTATTAGTCCGGTTCTTTGACATCTTAACGATAACATATACTTTCCTATGGAACAGTTTATGGAAATATATAGACAATGGTAGTTGAAAGATGGAACTTGATTTTGAAATGCGAAACATTCTCTTGGTTCCTACAAAATGTATCTAAATATTTACAAACGTACATAGGCTTCGAAGTTCTATCTGCAGCGAAATCACAATTTTAATTGCATTGGGTTGCTGCAGCTCGACTCTAAATTATAAGTAGATATACAAAAAACATTACGTAATTTCAGAAGAGTTTTCGTGTATTCTTAACTATAGATCTATTGGTAAAATCTTGTGGACAATATGTTTTGTTCACTAAAATAAAACTAGAGATATTGTCTATGTTTTTCGGACAATATCGTCCATATGGGCAAAACAAGACATTTCTTAGGAAAAAGTTTTTATATGTTTGCTCGTTTGCCCCCTATTGTATAAAAAAAAAATGACGTCCGCTTACAAAAATATAAGATTATAACCACAGCTCTCCCTCGGCCGCAGATAAGCAGGCCCACAAGTCTATGATGTATTTTTTATTTTATCTGATCACGTCATAAGCACGCGCCTCTCACATTTCCGATGAGATAACTTTTGACATTTATTTTTTGTATTATAGTAGTTAATGGGGAATTTTTTGTTTTACCGGTTTTTTATTAGTCATGATAAATATTTTCAGTGTCCGTCTTGTTTCAAAGTGTTTAGTGTCACCTATGTACAACTGTGTGTTACGTATATAAAATCCGTATCCTATTCCATTGTAGGAGTTATAAAATAACTCGTGAATCATAGGAGTGTATTACACTCCCCTGTCTATCCCTTAGGGTAAATACAAGCGAGATATTATGTTGTGGTGAGGTAACAAGATGTAACTACATGGTATTTTTACCATGGTTGCATTTCCACATGAATGCGCATTTTCGCTTAAGTTGCAAGAAAATCGCATTTTTTAACAATTTAAAAGTACGCATTACACCCCTTTCTGGCAGCCCTAAAGTTGACAATATGCCTAATTTAAATTCCCGCATAGATTTGATTCTGTTTGCGCGCGTGCAGTTGCGATAAACTGTCCCCAGAGGGGGTGGTTCATTGCTTGACAGTTTTTTATCTGTAGTCTTGGAAAATATTTGTCATCTTTACTCCTGATGTATCTAAGTTATATATTTAAAACTTTACCATTAAAACCAAAATATTATGTCATGATATTAAAAAACATTCTAAGGCTTTCTCAAAGTAGTAGCTGTGTCGACCTTAAAAACTAAAATATATACCTAAAACATTTGTTTAAGTTATTCACTATTTCAAACCAAACAATTTATCAAAATAGGTCTTATTTTAAACAGGAAATGCTAATATATACTCTTGGATAAACATAAGGAGATACAATATTTTTGTTACAAAACATACGAGTAACACGATGAACTGTACAGCATCCTGCCTTATCCCTTGGGGCGATATATGTATGTATCAGATGGTGGAAATATCGTGGGTGTAAATAACTAAAATTAAATGTGAACGTTCGATTCGAATAAAATTTTACAAAAACTTTCGTTGAAAATCAAATTGTATTAAGAATGGCGAAAATTAAACGAGAACCCTTCTGCCTGACATTTAATAATTTGTTTGTATTTTTGTTTAAGTACTCTGAGACGATTTGAAAGAAGCCTCATAAGCACGCGAAGCTATTATCTTATGACCAATCTACGCATATTTATAATATAAATTGTGTACTAAAACACAAGGGGGTAGCCAACTAATCAACTGTTCTATTGAAAGTAGATTGACAACCAAACAGACGATATTATTTATACACATATATATTCAACTCATTTTGACTCTTTTCTCCAAATGATAGTGCTTGGTTTTCTTTGTAAGTTTATATTGTAGGGTTACCACTCCAAAAATAATATTAATTCGTCAAGAGGAATTTAATATAATCCCCTCGGTACAAACCCAGATGGGGCCGCGAATTAATTTGAGCTAGCCAAGTCAGGTGTTGCCATAATTCCGATTTAATCTGCATTTTAGAGGGTAACATTGAATAGGGTGGTGTTTGGAGAGAATTACGCGCATGGATATGTTCGGAATTTCTATTTTATTTTTTCGAAAAATATTTTGTGACTATTACAATATTAAATATGAGAAATGTTACCTAAATATGTAGGTATGTATTTTCTTGAAGGTATTATTGGAATTTATTTAAAGGTATATCTAAGTATATAGTTCTAATTCATTTTGTTAACCATTTGTAACACTGGCTATATGGCACCACGTTAATTTCGAATTAAGGTCTTGAAATTTGCTACAGTTTGTATATTTACAGGGTCTCTTGCCCGTTGAACATCATAATTACAAAATTATCTAAATTTAATACGTCATATGAGCTTTCTTCTTCTCAATCGTGTCCTCAAGATTGAGGGTCGTGCTCACCAAAAGTCATTTTGCGGGCGGCCCTCCAGGCCTTTTTACATTAGGCTTTGTGAATTGCCTCTTAATTACTTCTTTAAATATTCCACGTTTAACATTTCAGTACTCTGAACGTTTATGACGGATATTTTATATTCAACACACATTGCTGTGGTCACGTCCGAAGCATAACTTTATTTGCAACTTTGATAGCCCGCATTCAACTAATGAAACGTATTCAGTAGTTTGTATAGTAACAATATTACATTACGACCAGCGAAAGAAAGTGTAAGCATAGGTATTACATCAATATTTGATACGCGTGTTTCCTTACCGCTTTAGAGTTAAAAAAAATACTTAGGTATGTATAATTTATGTATAATTTTACAAGTTTCTAGCCAAACTTCAATTTTAGTTAAAAGTGACAGGGTATTTATTTACTGTGAAGACTTCTGACTTGGTCATCATGTGCCTGATGAAATATGGCCTTAATGAAATCTAAATTTAGTAAAAAATATTCAAGTATTTCGTATAAAATGATATTAAGTGCCACATCTATAGAAAAGATGAGTGCAAGAACATATTTGCAAACACATTTTTCACTGCCGCATCGGCAGACATACACTCGATGTCATCGCCAAGAGATAGCCACATGACAAACTGACATAAACAGACCAGCCCTCTGCGCCCTCGACACCCCTCGGCCATTCGCCGTCTTTAAAGCCCACTTATCTTCCACTCTCCCACGGGAACCACCCTTGATGATACATGTCTGTGTGTAGCAGTTTTATATTGATAAAAAAGTCGATGACTTACACCCGGAGATATGTTAGTTAACACTTACCTACTTGTTATTATAAAATACATAAAACAATTCCAAATTTTATAAGGGAAAGGAAAGAGACCTAATTGTCCGCTCTCTCACATCTGATTTGAAGAAGCAAGTTCTGACTTCATCATACTAAGTCCTACCGAACCTGCCTTCTTGGAAGGGCAATACTTTTTTAAATGCAAAGCTGATATGTATGAGAAAGGCGTTTCCTTCCTGCATATATGTACAAGTGTACCTGGCCACAGATAATGAAATAGTCTTTATTAATACTTTAATCTACCCAGACTACGTAGGATTCCTTAATCTTGGTGTCAACGGCAAAAACGTTATACTAAGCAACTTTTCTATTAAAATATCACAAGAATAAAAAAGCGTATAACATACAGTTTCAAAAATCCAAGAAAATCACAAAAGTATATCCATTTTTCAGCCCCAATTACTTCAAATTACTTAACATAAGCCTCGGTGGTGTTATAAAACAATGAAGGGGCCTTATGAAATCCGCGTTGATTTACTATAGGCAGAGAGCGGCTAATATAACGCAAATCATTGGATTATTGCACGCGTAGGGTCACCACGTGCTTCGGGAATGTCCTGAAGATGAAATAATATGTTGAGACTATCCTCTCGTAGATATTAAGCGACTGCCCCGGCTTTTAAAGGGTTAAATTGTATATATGTATATTCTTCAGTCACGTCTTAATGGAAAAACTTCTCAGTTTAGTTTCAGTAATAGAAGTCAGTAACTTTAATTATTCCAATGGAATAATTTTACGCATAGGTAGTTCACGGTTTATTTTGATTCGCTTTATTTGTAAATCTGCATTCAAATTTAGAAAACATTTTCGGAAGCTGGTCAAACAAATTCTAATCTATTATTACTATTTCCGAAAATGTATACGTCAAAAAAATTTGTAGAAGAGACTTGTAATACTATATCGCATTTGAAAAAATAGCGTCTCTAAATTATGACAAGTCTTCTTAAAATAAACATTACAGTAACGCTACTTACGTGGAAGCCACCCCTGTCTATTGTGCAGTCCTATTACCATACTTTGATAGATCCTCATTCCCGAATTTATATTGGGATTTACGTTATGGATTGATTTTTATGGACTCCGGCTTTGTGGGAGATAGTGGGGCCGCAGGGCTTATCTGCCTTTATTATTATGGAGCCGGTCGAAGCGCCTTTGTGTCTCGAAGATAAAGCGACTTTGGATAGATAATCGATAGTTTGTACTAGCGCGATAAAATCTTTTAACACAAGTTTTTGAATATCTTAAATTAATTATTAGACATGTAGATAATTTCAACATTTCAAACTACTCAAGATGTCTCTTATGTTTTTTATTCTAACTAACAGTAAAAGTGCTAGAAATCGTAAAAACTGCACACAGAATTCAAACATCAACTCTCCGGTCCAACAGGG
>DWMG01002415.1:0-13289 GCA_018244855.1 Elbella merops
AGGTTTATTTTTTAAAGTGTGCAGTAAAGCATTTTGCGTCAACCTAACGATAATGACTTAAATCCACTAATATTGGATACTGTAATGATATTCTTAATATTAAATTCTAGGACATTATCAAAGCCTAATTGTTTTTAATTTCATACAGCACACACATATGCAAGATTAATTTTGTAGGATACAAAACTAACAGATCTATCGACTAACAGACTATTTTCTCCGCTACTGGAACTACATCCCCAAAACGACCAGCTCCGCAGACTCTAATCAACCCGTCACAGTTTTAATCAAGGGTTTGCAAATTCTATGGCGTCTTTTACTTTTAAATTCCAATGCGACGTTATAATTGCGGTAAATAACAGGGCGGAGTCCGGCGGGGTTTGATTCGAACAGTTGCATTTCGGTGGGCTGATTTTCTGACGTATAAAGTCTAGATGTGAGTTGCTTGTAAGCGTTTTTACATGCTCAGTACAGTTACTTAGATATGTCCAAAATACAAATAAGGAATAGGGCAAATATCATCTTATAACTCATTAAAATACTGAGAAAAAATAGGATAGAACCTTGATGCTGAAAATAACTTAGAGAAACACTTTACAGTTTGGTATGTTTTATTCTCTTGTATATTGATTAAGTTTTGTGTGTGTATAATTGAATTTAATATCCCATAATTCGCTTGATACCCAATTATACACTGTGATTATGAAAAGCTTTTTAAAACGTATATATGTAATATCCATTATCTATTGTGGCATCAGTACGGTTCTGTTACATCCAGTGAGTTAAATTCCCGCGCACAAACCCATAAGCTTTGTAATTATTTCGTAATTGGTGGGCCGAGCTGCCTCGGTAGCCGATACATCACGGCTCCAGATTAAAACTAAGGCCTTCATCACAACACATGGTAATATATTCAAAAGATATATCTGAAGATGAGAGTGCTTTTAGTCAGTCATATTGTAAAGTACGCAGTTCATCACAATATATGTTACTACATCAAAAGCGTATACACAACGGTGCAGGAATTAACGATAATATAAGTTATTGAGTTTAGAATCAATAAAAATATTCACATTCCTCGAAAGAGTCTGAAGCATCCATTATAAAAGTACGTCGATTCAAAAGAACTGGATCGGAATCGCTATGGGATTAAAATAATTGCATATATCGTAGAATTAGATAATAAACAATTTATCAACGTACCAAATCTAACACAAAGTATCATATATTAAATTTTACATAAATCTAATCGATTAAGAATCGACAGCGTTCCATTAAAAATCGATGAATTCGTAACTCTCACTTATTGCTACTAACTTAAATACCTAATGTTTTTACAGGTTCTGCTTGAAGAATTCCTCAGATAGACATTTCTAAAAACATTATTGTTATCACCGTCAATACACTCGTATTGAACAGACTCAAGAAAGTTCCAATGGACAGTAACGGAGTAAGACGAAATTTCATACTTCAGTTAATCGTATAAACATATTCTACGCGTCATCAACATCATGAAAATTTCTACGCATTTTAATTAAATCCAGTACATTGTTATGATCAATCTCGACTTTTAATAAAAGATGACTTTATAATTTTTCTTTTGGCGATATGGTAGAAGCAATGTAGCAACACCCTTACACCTCGTAACTCTATTGGTGATGGGCGATCGCTGCAGGCTACGCGGTCGTTAAACGTCGGTTCTTTTAAATCAACTCACGAATGATAGGCTGTTTTAGAGATTAAAAAATAACGCGACAAACCACACGATACCCGTGAGATAGGACACAGAGATATATGAATGCAAAATATAAGGTACCATATGCGGTTGTAAATTGAGTAAGGTGGAATGATATAGGTATTTCCAAGTTTTTTTACTATGATTTTGTTTCTGAACATGAAATACCGCATGAACTAACAGTAGCGTAATGAGATCTAACAAAGATACGCAACTACAGATAACATTGGTTAAAAATTTAACACAAGACAATAATTACTTAGAGATCAAGAAAGCTTTAAAACACTAAACATTTATTTGTTTATGTATTCGTAAAAGGTAAACATGCCATCATATGACAATGGGTACCGTTGCTGGTCCATATTGGCAACATCAGCAGATCTCCATATCATACCGCACAGGAACTGTCCTTTATGGAGTCCAAAATTTGCACGTTTCAAGTTTATGATGAACATGAAACTTTTCCCTCCACTATAAACGCGAAGAAAGACTAATTACTTGACCATATATCAGTTAAGAAGGACCATGACATATACAAAAATATTCAGACACACCCTGAGTTGAAAATAGCCCTCAGTTGATAAACTATTTATAACAATTATTACTAGTTCAGTTTACTTGAAGCTATAGCTTTCATTTACTGTTGATATGCACTGGTTATGCAAGTTAAAAGTCGTTCATTTGTAGGTAATGTACACCTATCGTCAATCATAAAATTATATGTTTTTATACATAAAGACATAGCCTGTATAAACAAGGAAACAGTATAGTTAGTTTATGCTGTTGCGTTTTATATGGAACGATCGTTAAGATACGGGAAGGACATTGGACAAGGAGCAAACTCTAGGTGAATAATAAAACTAACAATATATTGTACGGTTTTACGTGCTCATTTGAACATTGCGTAAAAAGTGAAATTTATTCATGGAATATAATTCGATACAATATTATGGAATATTCCAGATGTAGATGGGCAGTCGAGGATAGGAGCCGCGAACGGATGAACGGTTCCGACTTTGTACGACGACAGATTAAGAAATGATGAATGATTCATTTAAAATATTTTTTTTTCATACTAAAGTAGTTAGATTATGATCTTGGATATTAACGATGACGTAATACGTAAGCGACGCCCTCCAGCTAGGTGCAGTGACGATATACGCAAAGTGGCTGGCAGTGGCTGGATGCGACGAGCTGAAGATCGAGCTCAGTGGCGTGCCATTGGAGGGGCCTATGTCCAGCAGTGGACGGGAGTAGGCTGATGATGATGATGATGATGATGATGATTTTATTGCTATGTATTTCGATAGAACACCCCACGCCTCTAAAATTACATAATGAATCACATGAATGTATGCATACTGCATAGTAAGGAATTGTTACATTTCTGTCGAAGGCGAGAAGAAAGGTCAAAGGAATTCAATTAAGAATTTTATTGCACAGCGAATAAACACAAAAACATGTTCCGATCTGGTTACAACACGAAATAAAAACATTTAATTTATCCACCACGTCCGATCAATTATGCAACACGGTGCGAATGTGTTACCATGTTTCATATGCATTACTGGTTTTGCTTGGAGATACTCGTCAAAATTCTATAGAGGAATTAGTATATCGTGAAGTTATCGATGTTACCGTTACGCTGTATAGAGTAGAAGCTGTCAAATAAATCAATAGCAAGCATGCCAACGAGTATAAGTTCATTCATTCGTTCAGATCGATGTATGGAGATCTCGAGATTAACGTCTGACAAGAAAGTATTTAGAATTTTATACATCTCCCCAATCATAACTAGGCGTACTTCTATACGAACATTTAAATAAATACTCTTACTTAAATAGCCAGGATATTTAATAACATCAGTAGCATAAATGGGATCAGATTTAACAGTTCCAAAGAGTTTAAATTCAAAAGATGATATAATTATTGAAAGTAATTTAGAAACCGTTCGGTTACTTTTGTGTATATTTTTAATTTATGTAGCATAACACAAAATAGGACAATTTTAAGAACGATAAAAGATTGCGGTATTAGTAGCATACCCCGAGGTACTGTCGGTCGTCGGCAATGAATTAATCACCTACAATCAATTTCAATTCATATCTCGCCGGCAATAATTAAGAGAGTACATACAGATTATCTCTCGAATTAAACCACGCACCAGTTGCCTATGTTTTAGAGGAGATAAATGAGTATTGGTAGGTACCGAACGTATTAGCATTCCGGCTTTACCGTTACCCGATACAGATTCTTTGTCGGGCTTATTAATAAGCAAATCTACGAAACTCGCCTGTACTTAGATGTACATTAGCGGCTACCTCGAGGCACTTAACTCAATTTAAGACAAGCTTTCTTATGTATCGAAACATAAATGCAATCGTTGAATATTTTCTGCTTCAAGCCTTCTACATATATCGACATGCAAATCATTGAATTTTTGTTACACGGATATACTTTATGAACACACAAATAAATGTCAGAAAGCTAATCATACAAAAATCGCTGCAATATTACCAGGGCGATAAAATCGATTACGATCAGTAAAGTTTTATTCCATACTTTATTTCTAATACATAAAACGCAATATTATTCTCAGATCACTTTAATAGCTGTGAAGGTCTGAGAAAGACGTTTTTATCTGATACTCGTTATTGATTTATGGAATGGAAATGCTTATCAGTCGTCCCCTTGAATAATAATCGAAAATCGATTAAAATAATAGAAAATTTTAACTGATCAGGGAGCTGGCTGATAAGCGACGTTGGGTTTACGTAACTCATAGATTGTTGGTGGGAATAATTATTAAATAGTGCTTGATTGCATCGTTATCTGCGTCGTAAACTTAGGAGACTCGGTCGGTGAAATTCAAACACGATATTTTTACAAAAACTCGTATAAAATAAACAAGTTGATGAGAATGAAGCCATAAATTGTCGAAAGCGGCGCTTTTAGTCTCACGTCTAACAAATTAACAAGCGATTAAGCTACCGATTTGGGTTAGAAATGCTCTCAATGGAACATTAATGGGGTCCTACAAATAGCATTGATATAGATACAGGGATTACAGTCAGGAAGAAAATACATCTATATGAACAATGTATGGGAAACTGTATTTCCAAAAAGTATTTAAAAAAGAATATACGGAATTTCAATGGTTGGTTAATGTAAAACATACCACAGACAAGGAGAACTTAAAATGAGTCCTTGTAGACCCAGTAGTAAAATTTTCAATTTGATCAGATGCAATTAAATTAATGAAAATCCAGATATTGTTGTTATAATCATACTAGAACCTCTACAAAATAAATTATCGCTTACAAATAAAATTACTATATAAGCAAAAAGCGAAACCAATCGATTTCAAACGAAAACTTTTCTAACTGACGATACGAAATAACTCACAGAGGCGATCAAAACGGCCGTTACATGCATTATAGTGACATATTCGACTAGAAACTTGATTCGGTCAACATCACTTTCAATAACATCTTAAAGAGTACAATTTATAGCGTCATATATTTAAGTATTACTCACGTCAATACTATATGGAAGAGTTATTGTAATAAATACATAACGAGTATTAGGTACATAAACATAATACTAAGAATTATCAAATTAAAATTTTATTGGCTTGAAGCATATCTTGATATTATTTGACTTTGAGATCGATCTAGATGGAACAGAATTTAATTACCCATAATTGACTGGGACCATTTCCTCCCAGTTTATTATCGTTTTAACTCTCAGCATATTAGTCAAACAAATGCGACTTGGCATTTCCCAATAACATGACATGTACATAGTCTTGTTGAAAATAGACTTTTTTTGTTTCCTAATAAAAAATAATAAATAATAATAATCGACCTATTATAATTCCACTCTAGGAATACGGGTCTCCTCTCATATTGAGAGGGTTAAGGCCATAGTCCGCCACGCTGGCCAAGTGCGGGTTGGCAGACTTCGCACACCTTAGAAAATTATTATTATTTTTTTATAATTTCTAAGATGTGTAGGTTTTGATGTTTTTCTTCACCGTGAGGAAGTGACATTTAAATTTAAAACGCACTTTTGAAAAGAGGTGCGCGCCATGGATTTGAACCCGGCACCCCCGGGGTGAGGGACTGAATTCTTAACCACTAGGCTATCACTGCTTTGTTTCCTAATGTATACATGTAATTATTTTAACATTAACGCTGATCTAGGCCTGATTCTGATTATAATTTTATATTGTAAATACTTATGTATAATATTATTTTAGTGACGTTACCCATCATAAAATATATTAACGTAGAGCAACATGTTGACGTAACATCTGACTGTTTTATTACAGTGTTATATTAATTATGAATATAACGTATAATTATGTAATTATAGTGCTAAATATTATTAACGCTATCGGCATCGAGTTTTCAGTTTAACATTTGTTTTTGCTGATGTTCTTTGTGTACGTTTTTAAAAGACTACAATTATGATTATTCTCTTTGACTTTTTATTTGTCTATCCTGTTGCGTCACAAAGTAGAAAAGTAGGCTGTTTATATTCCCGGGATAAATGTTAAAATGCCTAGGTAGAACGTATGTTCACGCCTCTTATCCCTAAAGAGGTAGGCAGAGGAATGCAGAGCACTCCCACGTTTCACCTGTTACGTTTACGTCCCACTATGGAATAGGTGGTGAGCCTTATGCCATGCATCGGGCACATATCCAGACTCCGAACCACTGCTAGAAAATCTAAATTAGAAAATTTTGTAGTGTTCGACCCGGGAGTCGAACCCGGAACCGGCACTTGCAACCAACACGACCAACGAGGCAGTCAAAAAAATTAATTTCTGCTAAATAACATCTTCATCATCAACCCATTTATCGTTCCGTATTGGACTAGGGTTCCGTCTCAGAATGAGAGAGTGAAAGCTATATTTATTAGGTCATATACCCACATAACGTAAATAACATTTTAACACTACTTTGATGACGCAAAACTTTCCGAAATGCATAAAGATATAATATATAAGACAAAAAGGCTTAACAGCATGTTCAGACAAAATAATTTAAAATGCAAAATTAATATTATATGCAAATGCAAAACATAAACACGAAAGTGCAGCCAAAAAGCTAATTATATTTCCTCGTTCCTCATTCCGCTAACGAAAACGTAAATTTCAAAATACTATTCGCCAAACGGTTTCGAGTACCAAACGAGGGTGCGACTGAAAAGCTGAAATATCACAAAACCACGAAATCACACACAAACCGCGAACACAAATCTTGTTAACTAGTATATTTGTAAATAACAAACATATGTTACATCTAATGAGTAATTTATGCGATGGCTTACTTTCACTAAATAGGTTTTTTATAGACTTTGCTATTTACATACATTCCAAGAGTGTCTTGTTCAATCTTTGAAACAAGAGAAACAGTATCTTCCAATACTTCAGTATTTATATTCTTCAAGTGCTGTCATCTGTTATGAAATATCGACAACACAATTCAATAACACTCGAGAATATTTTGAAAATGCCGGCATGTTCGTTTTTCTTTAGGACACGAGACAAGCAAACATGCAGGCAGCAGACACACGTGGCCACTTCGTTGAAACACACTTTCAAACAACCTCTGACAGGACTGTAGCAAAGATTTTCGGTACCGGATTGTTAATAAATCCAGTATTTGTAGTTACTTGGTATTTGATAATAACGCTATTACAAACATAACACAATTATGATTATTGTAGCATCGGGCCAGGCTCCTTCCAGGGTAGGTACATAACACCAAGTGTCAAACATCTTTATACTTATAAACCTGGCGTGCCTCTTCCACATTCATCACTCTATACACGAACTTGACTGAGATAACAATGAATACTATAACTGATAACACAATAGAGGCTTAAATAAATGAGGAAATGGTCTTACAATTGAGAAATAACAAAGTTAATTACACAGCGTGTTCACTACGTTTGTTCATTCCGAATGAAGAGCACGGAAACACGAGTTGCTATAAATTTCCAACCGCATACTGACGACGAAAGCAATAGTCGCTAAGTTGGGACGAGTGAAAATAAAATTAGACTGAAACTGCGGAACCGCATCCGACTGCTCATAAAGCACACATGAAACTTCATTTGATAATTTATATTTTATTGCTAATTGTATATACATACATAATTATATAAGCGTATAAAAATTATGAACAGCTAATAAATTAAAAATTGAACTAATAATGGATATAGGACTTATAAATAGTAAATACTATATTTTGTAAACACATTAAATGGAAATAAATGAATATGATTATATAACATGAAAGGGGAACATAAGGAAACTTACACACTTTATAGTTATCTATATTGCTCTATAGGGCGCCAGAAGTCGGTTATTTCGTAGTAGGCCAGACTTCTCAAAGTAGACTGATGTCAAACAATGAAACAATTAATTGGTTTAAGTACATCGCACCATGAAACAAAAGGTAAGCCTATGGCTACACAACGGGTACGAATCCTGATTCCAAGTTACTACTAGGTATTTCAAGTTAGAAAAACCCAATAATACCGGCTCGGGAATCGAAACCAAGATCTCTCGATCAGTAGCCGAACAGCAATTGAATAGATAGATATAATAATATCATTGAAATAGTTTGGTAATAATATATACATATATGTATATAATTAATTATATAAATCATTTTTCGATAAATTTGAGACCAGCCGGGTCGAACGCAAACTTTCTATATTCAATTTCCGGTAGGGAAAATTTCAAAATTATGAACTTAGGTATGGATTTCGGGTCGTTATCTATGTCTTATGTGGCTATGTAAATGTGTGTGTGATCAGTGGAGTCTTAATGTAGGAATATGAGGACGAAACGTTGTAGTGTGCGAGAATCCTAATACAAGAATATAGGCTGTATGTGTGCATCATGATGTCTCAAACGACTGAAACCTTGTGAAATTCACAAATATCGTGTTTCAAGTAACCATAATGATTGATTTGTGTCTAGGTATAAATTAACGGTTAGTGCAATGGTAAATCTAAATCAACGGAGGACCCACTGAAACACCCAAAAAAATCCATCAAAATGTGCCCAGCCTTTTAGGAGTTCAGTGGCATACTCACGTGCAGAAGAATTATGTACATATATATAACTATGTGCATCATATATCTGATTACTATAACAGAGTCATCTAAGTGTGGAATCAGATGAATAAGAGTTTTTAAATATTATCATTATTTTCTGCTTATCCCCATCTAACTATGTACTACCCTTCATTATTGACTCCAAGTAACTAAGACTGTAAGACGTAAAATTTGTTTATCTACTAACTATGATCATGAATTATGATGAATATATATATGTATCAATGTATGATCATTAATTCTACGTCATTGCGTTCTACATACCCCGTGACGTGCAATTATTGTTGGACCAATTAACATTGCATTAATACACTCATTTCCATAATGTAAGCAACATATTATTATGCTAAGGCTTATGCCATTGTGTCATAATAACTCTTGCATATTCATTCGCACTTCGATCGCTATCAACGTCAATTTCAGATTAACACATGACACACATCTTGGAGAATATTGTGGAGAACTCTAATGTGTGCAAGTGTCCTTACGACGTTACAGTCATTGGATCTTAGATTCTGTAAGTTTCGATTATAAAATTGAATTGTTCTTTTTTTATTGCAAATAGGCACGCGTTTGGCTGCAATCCGACCGATTGGAAAGCCAGATGCAGCCTAGGATATAGCACGCTCGTCTAGAAAGTACTTATTTATCCGTCTATTGAACCCTTCCGCAAACGCATTTGTTTAGAACTAACTATATAATAATTTCATTAATACCTTTCAGAGCTTTTTAATGTTTTTATTCGTCAGCAATAATATATATAATCAGAGCTATGGAATAATTGGCGTTATTTATGATATTTGTTTATTAATACGTACAATATGTAATTTATTAATAGAATCCATTTAAACTCAGTCTACGTGTTTAATTTTATTATTTTATTGATATTGACGTCCACGGCAATTTCTCACCTTCACCAAAAGTTGAATAGTATAAAAATCAAATAAGCATTTACTCTGCCCTTTTTAAAATAAATTTTATATGTAAATAAATAGTAAGTTATATATATAAACGCAAAGGTACGTGTATCTGAGGCGAAACGCCGAGACAACATCGCAGTAACTAAAGGTTTTCAATCTTCAGGAGGAATCCACCCTGAATTCCTATCAGCTTCGGGGTCGCGGGACGTGCCCGGGAAAAACTCAAGCGTAATGACGTACATATTTTAATTCCTTTTACGTTTACAATCTTTGAAGCCAATGGAATATGAATTTACGTATTTATATGTGAGTATATGTATATTTATTTAGATCAAAATCTTACTTTTACCTGAATTTTTTTTAATACTTTTTCCATATTTAAACATTGGGTTTCTTCAAATAAGCAAAATTCTAATTTATATTTTATCGTCTTTCTTTAAGCAAAGGTGTTTCTTTTTTTTAAAGCATTCCAATAGCGAAATACTACAAAAATAAAGCTTGTAGTAACGTTACAGTCGGATGTGGAGCTAGTTCTAGTAATACCAGTTTGCAATTTCCGGGAACAGGATTAAAGAGTGTGTGCAGCGTATATGTGTGACAGACAAAGCTGATAACTTCAAAATTTGTTCCCAAATTCATGAAAGATGAAAGACATAATCAACATTGAAAAATTATTAATTAAACAATGATTAGTAAATATTTGGAATTTATTACTCACCCGCTATCGAATAGCATTAAATTGACTTAACATTACCTTGTAGTTATGGGTTCCAATCCTGGCAAAACTGATTATATTAATTTATGTGTATTTTTAACATTACATAAATATCATTCACTATAACTTTTTCTAAGGGCACTACAACGAATTCTCCAAACTACTGTTTTTTTGATCAATATTAATTAAGCCAGATCCCTTCAAAAGCCTCGTACGAATGTCGCGCTAGGGGGCATCGGTGCATTCTGTTGGATATCCCAGAGTGCTCCAATCAAGCGCAGAGAAAGGCCCCCTAAGGGGATTTAATGGGGAAAAAATCTATAGATGGATATCTTTTCCAGGATACCAATGAAACCAGCCTTTGGAAAATTTGCGCCCAAAAACAAAAAGCCAGCCCCTAAAGGAGTAGCCAGAGTCTAATATTTTCGATGACATACGTTAATGTAACATGTAACATAAACTCTGCAACGTACGCGAACGTCATCCATCAGTCGGTGAACACCGCTATGTCACTGACATCGAATGTCACAAACAGTTAGAAATCATTAATATTATATTACACATAATGCTTGTGGACATTGGGTTGGAACACCACAATAAATTTGTCTGCCTTTTTATACTACCTAGAATATAAATATACTCGAATTTTTATAAACGGTATTCTTTTTGTTGTTTTGTGACCGAAACCTCAGTATTTATGTTATCGAAACGTTGTCATACGGGTAAAGATAGCCCTCGGATAAATGCGAAATTAGTCGTAAGTTAGCTTGACATATAGTACATAACTGTGTATATAATGTAAATAATAATGTATATTGATTTTTTTAAGGAATTTACAGAGAAAAAGTACACATAAACTTCAATCCCATTAATGTTTCAATGGAAAAAAGAATTTAAAAATATTTTATATCTTGAATGCTTTCAAAGGAAAGGAATAATAATTATTTCCTAGATACGTACGTTAGTTTTATATGATTTGAAAAAGTTCGAGAGAACTAGTAGAGCTGGTTTATTTATTTCTACCTCTGCCTGTCAATATCTATACTATCTATACCTTTCTGCTCTCCCGTACCGTAAAAACTCGTTATTAATAAATATTGGGTAGGAGTTTTAATTGTCGGGATACGGTTGTTACGGGATGCTTGACGGATGATGCTTACATATTTGTTAAATCTAAGTGATAGAATGAAGTCATTCAAACAATATTAAGGAATATACTATACGTATGATACGATATGTGTAAGAGAAGTGTAACCTGTAGTGTGACTTCTGCAACCAAAGAGCTCGCATCCCACTGTTTAAATTTCAGGTGCAACGGAATTTTACCCCTGTATCAGTTATATTTTATGACATCACAATTCGAATTGTTACAACAAACCAGTGAAAAGTAGCAGCACGTTCATCCTTATTTATTACCTACATAAGAAATTAATTAATATAATACAAACAACAGAATTTCTGCTAAATCCATCAGCGTAGGGAAAATCCGTAGGAATACACTGAAACTTTTTCGAGCGAATGTAAACAAGTCGTCTGTGGAGGATACGCTGGTGAGATCCAATAAATCCGTTCAATATAACTCGAGTTATAAGCAAAGCCACACACGGCGTTAGGGTCCTTTCAAATAGACCGGCTCGGAGAACAGAGCAGTTCTAATCTAGAACTTTCAAACATTTCAATAAAGTCTATTCTTATATTTTAAATATTTTATGGTAAGATGATGTTGGAACACCGTCACGAAACAATTGAATTGAAAAAATACACTTTATTAAGGGGTGCTAAGATACTATTTTAAATGCGATCTAAATCCGCTCTGCTTTGAAGCCGGTCTATTTGAAAAGATCCTTATAGAGCAAGCCGATACATCTAGAGCTTGCAACGCTTTGAAGAGCGTAAGATTGCCTAGGTAGAAACCCTGACTCACCAGTGCTACAGAAGTATCGCAGAGAATTTAGAGCCATTGAACAAAATGATATAAAAAGATTGCAACCAATACACACGCATACAAAAGATACAAAAGATCGGTGTTCATTTAACTTCAGTTGAAAATGTTCATTAATAAATCATGATAAATTGCTTCGTATTGAGACACAAGTGGGAAGCAATCACAACTTGCCTTTTGTTCAATGAAACCAGCCATTAGCGAAGTAATTACGAAGATGCTTTAATTGAATTTTGGCGGATTTCGCTTTGCGTTTTGTTCAATATGTATACTGGGTTGGCAGATGGGTAGGTAGGTAAGTATATAGATAGGTAGAGTTTTATTAAATCGGTAAGGTAGATATGTAAAATAAGTACGTCGGCAGTCTATAACGTTTGGAGTCTGTCATTCCGTACTAAGCCAGCGTGACAGTCTAAGACCTTAACTCTCCCATTGTGAGAGGACACCCCTGTCCAACAGTAAAACAATTAAATGGTCGGCAATGCTGATGATAATGATGATGATAATGATACTAGACACGAGTAACCTAAATCTAAATCTAACCCAAACTAGGGTTAGATTGGGTTAGACGTATAATTAAACTCGTTAGTAGATAGATAATTACCCTCAAACTACCTATACAAGTAGGTCATAATTTTAAATTCAATAAAATTTTATACTCCTGATTACTATCATAGGGATATATGAACATTCGAAAACGGGACGGAATCTGGTTTTTAATGGCTCGTAATATTCAATAGGCAGTGATAGCCTAGTGGTTAAGAATTCAGCTCCTCACTCCGGGGGTGCCGGGTTCAAACCCATGGCGCGCACCTCTTTACAAAAGTGCGTTTTAAATTT
>DWMG01002416.1:0-13288 GCA_018244855.1 Elbella merops
GACGGTAGTGTTGGTAGTGCCTCGAAAACCGTCCGTCGGCCGTATTTACCAGGCGTGGTAAGCGAGTCCGTTGTAGCCAAGTCCGTGCACACCGTAGCCGGCGTAAGCGAGCGGGGCGTTCCAGCCGACGGCCAGAGGAGCGGCGGCGACGTGTGCGGCGTGGGCGGCGGCAGCAGCTCCGCTCAGAGCGGCAGCCTGTGACTGGGCGGCGGCGACGTAGTTCTGAGAAGCGGCAACGCCGTTCCAGTACGCGTTCTCGTGAAGGTCACGGTTCGTCTCAGCAACTTGACGGACTGCCTCATTGTTGAACTGGATGGCGGCTTCCGCAGCGCGCGCCTGTCCCTCGACGGCGGCACGGGTGTGGTCCTGTGCCACGACGGCGGCGTCGATAGCGGCAGCCTGCACGTCGCCGGCGTTAGCGCCGTAGATCAGGGGAGCTAGGCCGCTGGCGGCAGCATAGCCGAGGAGGGCAACGAAAGCGATCTGTAAGAGATTTATTCGTGAGTTATCGATGTTCAAGGGAAGATTGCAGTACATTGTCACGGGAAGTTAAGAAGACATTGGTTAAAAATAACTCATAATGACGATTTTTCGAAATTTCACCAATGGAAGTTACATTTACCACATACAATCATGTTTTGTCAAGATTATACGTTTGTAGGTGTGTGGAGGTTCTGTACAAGTTTCTCTGAAAATTTTAGTTTTTTTTTTGTCGTTTTAATTATCTCATGGAATAGGAGGTGTATCATTGCCATACACGGGGCACAAATGTGGACTTCGAACTGGGAATTTTAATTACATTTAACCGAAAAAAAAAATTGCCCAACTTGAGAATAGAACCGAGGACATTTTGGTTAACAATTGCGCTTGCAACAACTAAAAACTTACACTTAGTCAATTTGAATAATTTAACGCAGAGCTTTTGGAACTCATTTAGCATAAATATTTAATCGCTGCAAAACAAAAGAGCGATTAACTTTATGCGTATCCTAATCTAACATAGCGTCAGTCGTTAATATCAACACGTCCTTAATTTAAATTGAAATGTTGCAACAATATTTAAACACTGTATAAGTTTTATACAATCTTTACATCAGTACCTCTTGAAAGGTATAATTTAAAACTAATTTGCATTTACTGTCCATGAAATATTTAAATATACGAATACTCTAATGTAATTAACGAAATATATAGATATGAAATCAGTACTCTCAGAATATATTTCTATATTATTCTGCAGCATAATTGGTTTTTATACGTAACATATTTTTACCAATTGTGAAAAATTGCATTAATGGAAATGTTTGCGACGAGAACTATTACATGTAATTACCGATTTAACCACAAGGTTCTTCACGGTCTAAGCTAATGTCAATTTCTTTGAGTAGGGACCGTTTTAATTGGCTGCATGAGTCGTGTGTCTATGGCTATACGTTGGCACATCGGGGAAAAACGGCGATGTCAAAATTTAATTAGGCGGGAATTATCGTAACAACCTCGCGTTCGGAAATGCGTTGCGTAAATTGTCGAATTTTGCGATGCGCTCAATTTAATTTGTATAATTGGTGCGGAGGTTACTTTTGTAACAGTTCTATTGAATATGCGCTGTTGCCCAAATTTTTCGCCAGGTCGAAAACAGTTCTGTTTATATTACATAGTGCAGTAAAATTCATATACAACATGTTTATGATTACAATAATATTATTACCTTGTGCGTAATAATTGTCATTTTTTTGTAAAGAGGTGCGCGCCATGGATTAGAATTCTTCAAAAAATATGAGTTTCAAGATTAAATATCCCTTGCAATAACGGCGAAGAAAAACATCGTAGGGAAATCTGCACAATTTAAAAAAGTTAAAGTTTTAAGAATTTAAGTGCGCCAACCCGCACGTGACCAGCGTGCGATAGATAGCTTGCTTATCCGTCTTTTTCTGAGAGGAGACCCGTGTTTCAACAGAGGAATATAAGATGGGACGAGACAAAAAAAATTGTCAAATAATATCGGTTATCTTACTTGACATTATCAAACGATCAATTTTGTATGTGTTGTATTCAATGTAAAATAAACTTATCATAATATCTATCAATCAGATTTTGACCAAGAATCGTTTCATACTACCTCATGTCCAAGAGTGGAAACATTAAAGATATGATGATGCTGTAGGTATTCGTCTTTAAACGATTGTAACATTTACGCTACCGAATTCGGAATATTTTTAACAAGTGTCTGGTTTCGTATTATGCTAAATTTAACTAGAAAATAGGCGTTTCTAAATGTCACAAAAGGTACAATTGTGGCCGTAACAGTACTGTTAAATTTAAAACTAATTACGTATATTTAAATATAAAATTGAAAATAATATATGACAACATCCCTAATATCGTACCGCGTAATAAGAATTTAATTTAATTTTTATATATTGTATATTGTAATTACATTCTCGCCGCAATCAATGTCATTCATAAATAGAACATGGCGCGGATTGACACACTTGGGTGTCTGTACATACATATGTCACAAGTGTACTATTGTAACACATTGAACATGGCAGCATTTTTCAATCGGTTCCTTTAAAAGAATTAATTTGTCAGCCATGTCCTATCCTTTTAGATGTTTCTTTTTTATTTTCTCCTAGTTTTTGAAGTAAATTTCTATCTATGTAAAAACATAAAACTGTTACGGGCTTCCTGCCCTGGACATCCCGTACAGATTATAAACAACACTTTGGCCACATATAAAATGATAAATCTTGCCATTTTGTGATACAAAAGAAGAAACACAAATGTCAATTGGACTTTAAATGTTTTTGTATAAAAAACTATACAAGAAAGAGAGCGGCATTAGAAAACCTGTAATTAAATTACATGTTCTGTAATATTAAGTATATATTTTTTACAGCGATTACGAGTTAACAAACGCAACTATTAAAAATATATGTTAGTAATAATAATAAAGATAACAATTTGCGAACAAAATCAAATCATTATTGTAACAAGCAATATTCATGTCTAGTTAATTTGCTCTAATTGGATGTTCATTTTGTTGTCACAATTAATATTCGTAACAAAAAAAAAAATAATTTGTTATCTGTGACAAATATGAAACGTCACAGACGCGCAATAATATATTGCGCCAATTTTTGCAGCTGTAACAAATTGATTCTGATTTTGTTGCTGAATTAAATAACTGATAATGTGTTGATACAGTACCAGAAATCTCATCTTGCACTTCTTTGTCAGACTGCTAGATAGCTACTGAATGCTGTGCAAAGGCAGACCATGTCTTTTATATGCACGAGGGACATAGACCAAGTTAATATTGAAAGTGCCATGTAATCATTGGTACAATAAGGTGCCTACTCGTTTGTTTTGCGAGTCCTTAAAAGGCGTAGAGTCGGCTTTAATTTTGTTTATTTTTTCGTTTTGAGTGCAACCCCGATTCAAGTTTTTAATTAGTGTTCTATTTGGCGATTTAATGTTCGCTCGCGGCTACTTTGTCGTTGCCGAGTTGAAGTTATCGATGTCGTTGGAATGCCATACGACAATATTAAATTAAACAAATTACGTGTACTTTGTTGTTTTTTGTCGGAAGTTGTTTTGTCTAATTTTAATTTTTGTGATACGATATTAATTTAAATTTAAAATGCTTTATTGTCGACTGATTAGTGTGTTACAAATATATGCGATGATACCGTTGCATATACATCTAATTAACTTCGCCTTGCTACCTGTCAGCGTAGTTTTGTGTAGCAAACAATTATAATTAGTGTGTAAATTAAAACTCCTTAAATTTTCAATAATTGGAACCTGGGATATCCTCTCCACCAAGCATACAGTTTTAGTATTTAAGTAAGTAGATGGAAGGGTGCAGTACCGTCACATTTTTCACGTTCTGTTACACGTCCAGTGGATTAGGGAGTGAACCTATTGCAATACACTAGGCACAAATCGAGCCTCCGTGCTGCTACTGAGAATTTCCAATTAGAAGTACCTATTAATACTTTTCCCAACGTAGGAATTGAACCCACGACCTCTCGGCGAGTAGCCGCGCTAACAAACCCTCAACTCCACGTCGGTGTATTGTAATGGCATGTCTAAACACGTCTAATTCTTCAATATCACACGTCGGCTGGAACAGGAAGCGTCGCCGGCGACGATTAAAAATACGTATACGGTATCAATTAGTTATTTATTATTAACATAAAAACATTCACTGTATTTACTTTATTTGCCCAAAGCAATTATATTTCTCATAGAAAAATAGAACTATATCAGTTTTATAGAAACACAAACGAACTTGTAAGTCCTCAAATGGTTGATCCTAACGCAGGTGTCTACCTGCCTGATATCTGATTGGATAGTAAGGATTGGAGAATCTAATTGTATAATCAGGAAATTCTGCCTATCATAGTTCCCTCAGAAGACTTCAGTGCAAGCGTTTGGTGTTATGGCCAGAAACAGTAATGTTAAGATCTTATAAAACGAATTATTTTTTTTTTAAATTTTCGTTCACACTGCGTTAGGCTGAAACAACATTAATATATTGCTTTTATTTCTACTGTGGCACATAGTAATCGGTTGAATGTTTGCACCAATTTTTCAATTATAATTTTTCGTTGACGCCATACTGATTTTTTTACTGCAGCACCAACGGTTTTATATGTTGGTAGATTTACATATGCATTTCATCATCATCGCCCTCATCAGCAATATGGTCTTGTCTATTGATGGACATGTGCTTGTCTAATAACACGTAACTGGGCCCCAAACTTCAGCTCTTCGCATCCAACCATCCCGTATGCAATCGTATGCATTTGCATCAATAGAATGATTAAAACCGCCATGTCTAAATTTTCTTAAGGCTCGATCACACCCATACCTAACCAGCAATACATTCTTACATTCTTTGATTACGTTTGTCAGTCGAATCAGGAAGTTTTTGTTGCGACAATTAATAAAAAGCGCTTCAGTCATCCAGTGTGACATTTAACTCAACGAAGGATCGCCGCGCGCTCGTTCGCCGGCCGGCTCTCACACCGTCAAATAACTTGCGAATTCGTCCAGTACTCATTGTCACTTTCATTTTGTCCTCATCGTTACTTTAATTTTGGATGAACACCTGCAATGAAGGCGATACCCTTGGCCTACTGTCGCTCAGTAACACCTGTCATCAGTCTCCAACAGGACTTCACAAATAAGGTTGTTAGTGTGTTAATAGAATTATTACTGTTATATGATAGGACACTGATAGGACTGCAGAATAGGGACCGTTAATATTATTAGCCTAGTTGGTATATTTTTTATGAGTGCACTGTAACGTGACGCCTGCATTTCCACGAAGGGACAGGCAGATGAGTGTCGGTACTCGAACGTTTTTCCGTTCATATTACAGGCACATCACGTGGCATAGCTGGTAAGCCTATTGCCACACTGCGCAAAAATCCAGCGCCGGATAATTATTATGAGCGCACTCAGTGAAAATGTGGATCCGTCCTATTCGAGACTGGTCGCAAACGCGTAGTACTCTCGAAGGCTCTGATGCTCGCCTTTGGTATACCTACACGTGAACCGACAACCACCTTCTTCACACCGAAACTTTTTTCTAATTAATTTCTATTTATATTATGAACACACAGTAAAAACAAAGTAATATACACAGGAACAGTTGTACGAAGGCAGTACTTATTCCACTCTGAAATGTCTTCCAGAAGGCCCGCTGGTGGCAAAGTCAATTGGTATGGCCAACCTATTGCGTACAATGTACATATTTATACATGAATACATACGTAGGCATTGTTCTAATAATCGTTTCGCCGTAGAAGTATTTCTACCTGCAGTTCTTCCCCGTAGTTTCATTGTCGAAGTGTAAACACTCCCTAGATCCCAGATCCAGGACCAGAGAAATAGCTTTAGAATCTACAAACTTTTATTTACATACCTTAGTACATGGGCCGATGCCATTTATTTCTTTATAAGTATTCTAACATTTGTTGCATTGGAAATGTCACTAGATATCCTATGTAATATCGACTAGTCCGTTTGTCCACTTCTTAGTGGGTCCGGATGCTAACACGATGGTCGTAGATTCGATTCCCACTCAACATTAATATCTGTGACACGAACTCAAGTATTTGTACCATACCATATCTACTAAGATTACCAAACCATACGGTCAAACTACAATAGAACAAGCCTCCGTGAATCTATTATTATTATTTATACGCTTTATTTGTACACCAGTAAACAAAATAACATGTATGAACACAAATGTTTCTAAATGCTAGGCCTACAGAAGGCGGCCTTTTCGCTGTCAGGCAACCTTCAGGCAGAAGAGATGTAAATTACCTATTAGTGGGGGTCTACTTTCTGGAGGGGAATCTACTTTGTGATCAGATAGCCGATTGGGGAGTTGTTCCAAAACTTTATTATTTAGATTATTATTATTAAAATTCTTATCTGCAGATAGATACATATTATCTGTTCATTGTTTACGCCACCTTAGAAGTTAACATATGTAGATAGAATAAATGCAAACAAAAGTCATAGTCGATAACTGATGGTAATAGAAAAAGGAAAAGTTTATTCGCATAAATAAAGCAGCACATATTTAATTATAATGGTGTCCAAGGAAAAAGTTAGACGCATTAACAAAAAACAAACAAAGAAAAATAACATGTGACAACATAAAATAAAAATTAAAACAGAAACGAAACAGTCAAAATATAGTTATAATACAGAAATCATTAAAGGCGTAACTGTGCTGCACTAAGCTGCGAATATGAAGTTCACTCAGCATAAGTTGCGATCAGGAGTCGTAACGCTGCTTTTCATTGAGACCTGATGATGTTGAAGCTCACTCGGCAGCCAGCGAAGCGCGTGAAACAAACCTTTAAATGTCACGACGATAGTACATGAATATAAGTGATTGCTATCTACAACAGACACGGTGAAATGCAAAGTAATACCAGAACGCGTAGGCAATAGTTATATGAGATTACACAGATCTAGGTTCAATAGTAACGCAAACGTATATAACGTGTAAGGTACCGATAACTTTAATTCAAGAGTGGAGACCGCGTCTTGGCAAACGTAGTGTAGCACGCCCTTTGGCTCGATGTGATGACGATCTGCGAAAGGCTGTAGGCAGGTGGTGGATGCAACAAGCCGAGGTCAGGGCGCGATGACGCTCATTAGGGGAGGCCTATGTCCAGCAGTGGACTGAGGATAGGCTGATGTTGTTTTTGTTGTAACGATAACAGTTGTAGTCAGATTGCTTTCTTTTGGACACGTTCGTCATCAGTAGGGTAATTGTTGCGTTGGGGACTTACTGTACGCAGAAAAGAAAAAAAATCATATTGAAAATAACAAAAGTTGGAAAAACAAGGAAATGGAATGATTTCCTCGGGAATGTACGGCAGTCTTCGTGTATCATCGGCTTCGACCGTCACGCCTTAGTGACAACGTTGCATTCAGCTATTCCCATTAGTTATCAATGTATGATAATTCTGGTGACGTGTTTAGTAGTCTAGCTAACTTGTCACACCTACTTGTATCGAGGTTTCCGAGCAGCAAAATAATATGTTAATAGCGTTTATCTGATCATAGGCATCAATATTCAAATGTTCGTTGAGTCGAAGGCGTGTCGCGTCGACGATCAGTAGTGTTGAGGTCGGACGCGTCCTTGTGGATATGGGGCGACCGACCTATTTGAGACTGTTTTAAATATGTTCACTTCGCATTATCACTACTTAAGGCCTGATTCTATTATTTGGAAAAAACAATTATATTCAATTATAAAGTGCCTAGGTAGTTGTAAAAATAGGATTTCATTAATTTGAAATTGATGGAATATTCAACATCGTAATCAGATGTCTTGTCACGTTGCTGTCATTCGTCTTAATACCAAACGCTATTCAATCTCATAAACGCCTACAAAATATCTCAACATACGAATTACCTTAAAGATTCGAAGCCCAGAGCCGCGGTCGCTAATTTTACATAAGCTGGATTCTAAACTACTGAGCCATCATCCCTCGCTGCCCACTGCTACTTCAACTGGCTATTAGTATAATTATATTGTAAGAATTCCAAAGCAAAACACTCGCTACGTGTTCTAGTTCACGCAGATATAACTCTAAGGCTATATCCTGTATATAGCGTAATAAATATAAGTACGATGTTACTGTTATATACAGGGTGTGTATTGTGTACATGGACACAGAATCAGATACCCATTATAACGACATTACTCGCTCGTTCGAGCCAGTGCAATGTCTTGAACCTGATTTCGAAATCCAACCTTCTAGAGCTTTCGATACGATCTTTGTGTTTGTCCGTTGTGGTATATACATAGGTGTTTCTTTAGATATTTATAAGGTATGTACTGTACGTTGCAGAAAACATCTGCACATCTTGCCATCACGCGGAACCGCGTCCCAGCGTTGGTCTATGGCGTATTAAAAAAGTCCCATAGTTAGGTAATGTTTTAGATATTAGCGATAGAATCCCCCGTATACGATGTATTATTGTACTGTTTATGGTGGTAGATACACATGCTAAAATTTGAGGCGTTCTAAAAATAACTACAATGTGGATGTAATAAATAAATTAATAAATTGATTTGTCAGGCATTTGATTAAATTTTTACATTACAGTATATACATGTGTACGAGTATGTATGTATTTCTGTAGATAGACCCTTAAACGTATAGTATTATTTATCTAATTGTAACTCAACATATATATGTAAGGTATTCGTTTACATTATACATATGTGTATGTGACACTATGTTAAAGCAGCCGATGGTTCCAGGTCGAAGGCGTAGAGTCGTATGAGGCGACTTAGAGTAAATATTCATAGCACCCTTCGTTCTGTAGAGATAACTTCGCAGTTCTCATCACGGAAATGTTCTCCCTGGACGGGAGTGATACTCGCAATCCCTCGCTCGCCACTCAGGCTCACTTTAATTTTTGCCCTTATATTGACTAACTCTCATTACCAACGGAGATGCGAGTACAGCACGACACAATGAGACCAATTGCCACACCGCAATTCTATACAAATACAGCAAACATTGTCCAATTGATGAGCTGCCATTGGTCTTAAGCGATGGCACGTGGCAGCCATTAGCGTCTACGACCTCGCTGTCCTTGGCACTCTAAACGCAACACATCGATACATGAGACAGGTCAATATACCCAGTTTAAGGGTATCTATGTATGTATCATTGTGTTGAAATTGTGAGTAATTTTGAAAAACTACTCATCGCAGTCCTCTTCACGGGGGGTGCAAGGGGTTCCAACCACCATCTCTGGAGCCCAAGCCAAGCTCACCTGCACGTGATGCACCCTGCTATACCAAACGAGCCTCTAGCGACCATTGCGGTACAGCGCAGCCTAAATAGGTACGTCTAAATGCCCTGGCCATTAACGGGCAGCAGCGTTGGCGGTGCGAAAAGCTGTGTCCTGCGATCCCCAACCCGCATGCCCAGAGTGGAGATTACGGGCATAAACCCTCTTTTCAGGGAGGCTTATGTTCAGCAGTAGACTGAGATAGGCTGATGATGATGTCCTCTTCACGGAAATGTTTGCCCTGGACGGGCTTAAGGTAGCGTAATTTTAGGATGTGAGATATTTTAGGGTAGGATAAGTAGGGTAAAACAGGTTCGCTTTTAACAATAAATGCTAGGAGTTTGAAACACTTTCCACCAAGCTTTTTTGACGCATTGTTACACCATTCAATATGATAGACGCCGTAGAATTGACATACCCGTACTACGGTGTGATCGACGGCCTTCTCTTCACTATTGTAATATTTAACGATCCTGTTCACAGTTTATCCGGGAAATAATCTCTTTTAATGGTTATGTTATAACTGCTGTTATTATATCATCACACCAGCTCACTTGCAGACCTAAAATTCTTTTTCTACATTCTACATAAAATTATCAATATGACAAAATAAATATAAATGTTTTGTTTTCATACTCTTTGCTATTTTTATCTATCTGTTTTATCTATCTGTTCGCAATATCTGTTAACAATATTTGTTTTGTTTATATGTTTACAATTTTCGTTTTGTTTATCTGATTACAGTTTTTGTTTTGTTTATCTGATTACAGTTTTCATTTTGTGTATCTGATTGCAGTTTTCGTTTTGTTTATCTGTTCACGACTTTTGTTTATGACCATCGAGCCAGCCGCGTGCCGTAACGAAACTGCTTATTACCCTACGTAATTGATTTGAAGTATGTTAAATCCATAGCCGCTGTCCGGCTGCGGGCTGAGGTGGATATTAGAAGTCGGATCTGTTGACTAGTAAATTAAAATATAATATCCACTCGTGCAGCTCAGTGCAGGATAGAGAGAGAGATTTGTGAATGGTAACGGTAATTTGTTTAAACACCGTAACTCTACCTGTATTACAATACAGTTTATGGAAATTCTGTATTTTTATTACATAGTCACACCAGGTTCAGTATGGGATAGGCAAGAACACAAAGTGCCAAATATCTATGTCCTTACAGATCTGCCGTGCTTCTTCTACATTTATCGTTTATTATCTGTAATAATAATAATAATGTAATAAATGTCCACGCTCAATTGATTTTGCTTTCCATGTACACGCTTGAACTTTAAAGATCGCCAATATATCCTTCGCTGTCATACAAAACATACACGCTACATCCATGCGTAAATATATCGATTGCGTTAATTGAATCAGACCGAGAGATTTTTTTGCGTAAACACCTAGAATATATAACCTTTGCGAATAACCGTCTCTCGTAACGAGGTATAAATAAATAAAACTGTATGCTTATTACATGTGTACTACACATAAATATTTACGTACATATATGTATATCGTTCACGATGACTCCTTACTTACGGCTTGTACAGACGGGTGGCAAATTAATGAGTAATTTTTTTTTCCTTGAAGTAAATTACTTGTGTTAGGAAAACAGAATAGGTATTAAGTGCGAATAATTCTATAACGTATTGGGAACATTGATAGTCAGGTTTGCAATTTTCTCGGATCTTAGTCGTACTTTTGATCATCATCATCATAATCTACTTGTTTATGTTCACTGCTTGACGTAGGGCTAATCTGGAAGACTTTTGCCTATATGTATCTTATGTTTCATTCATATTTCATTTTCGGTTAGGTGTCTTCAAAATAGTTAAAGTTGCCGTTTTTTAAGCAATAAGGGCACATGTTAGCTAGCATACCTAACTTTTCCAATATGTATGTACTTTGTTTATGTTGAAGGTAATGCATGTGTGTTTACGTGTACGTTTGCGTATACATGTGGGTGTACGTGAGAGTCCGTGTGTGTGTGCATGCATGTGCGTGTGTAAAATAAAGTTCGGACAGAAACACATGTGCTTTTAACATGTGATTATATGTACTAAGAGTTTCAGAAATAAAATAAAAATTGCACGTACGTAGATATTCAAGTGATAACATGTTAATAGAAATGAAATATATTGAAGTGTTTTCTGTTACCAGTGTATAATATGTAAGGAAGTGTAAAATGTATTTAAGTGCTATTTGAAAGTTGAAACGACATTGCCCGTCGATCGTCCCCTCGGGCGACGTCCAATGTTGCCGCGGCACCTCGTGCCATTTGACAGTCACGTGTAATGAATAAATAACTGATAACAGATACTGGCTGATGAGAGAATCAGAAATCTCCGATACTGAGTTTTGAATGTAGAAGAAGCCGTCGGCCAGCCAGTTAGAAATATATTCATTTCTTTATTACACAATTGAGTATTTAGTTTTTCGGCGAAACATCCCCGGAAACAGACGACGTATCCATTTTTGTAATACCCAGTCTTGTCATAAGATCTCCCAGCTCAGTGGCTCAGCGGTGTGCAGTTAAATCGGCACGCGAGAGGGGCGTCCGGTGCGGGCGCGGTGCCTTTGGAAGGTCGGCTGACGAAATTAAACCGGTCTGTTGCTATTCCGTGGGCGAAATACCGTGATAACGTTATCATGGCTTTATGGACATTTTCGATTCAACATCATCATCATACATCAGCCACGGTGTGTCATGTTAATATGGGGCAACGTGGCATATGCTAGTCTTGCTAGTTCTTCAAGACAGCATTTTGTTTATTATTTATTTTCTTATGAACTGAAATATTTAGAAATGTATATTAAGCGAGTCAATATGGCGATATATATTTAACATAAAAATCAGACGTCTTTTTGTGTTGTTTTTCACGATACGGGTCACGATCACGGGTCAATGCGGTGATCACTAACTAATATTAAAACAGATCGCAAGACCATAGAAAGAGACGGTGACCTGCAAATCCCTTTACCGCCACTCCTATAATATTAAAAAAAAACAACCAACCATGTCCTCGCCGTTACATGCGTCGTACGTGACATCGACACAATAATATCGGAATTAAATTAATAATTATTATATTAATAGAGGTGATAATTGGCACCGTAGATGACCGGCCGCGAATGGCAGCGTAAACGTTACATGGCCGGCGGGCGGAGGGCGCGCTCGCATCGTGCGACACCACGAGTTGTAGAGCGATGTAGCGCGACATGCACAGCGCGCGGGCCGAATACGAATATGAAATATGTGCTAATGTGTATAATCATTACTTAATTTGAAAAAAAAAAAATTTTTGGCACTCGATATTGCCTCGTTCATCGAGTGGCTTGCAAACGCGACTGCTGATCGAGAGATCCTCGATCCAGGGTCGACGATCGGGTATTCGAATCCCGGGTCAAGTACTATTGGATTTTTCTAGTCTATTCTAGTAAGAAAATCTAGTAGTGGTGCGGGTCTGGATCTACGCCCGGTGGAAGCTGTCTGATGGGGACTCAAACATGTCGGAAACGTGTGCGCGTGTATAATGGCAGTTATGTGTGGGAGAAATAGTGTACATTTCCGTGTATGTGAAGATATTGACCACTAGTCATTGATGCTGAAAGTGGCCAAGACTATATTATGTTGAGAAAATAGGACAGATACTGAGTGGCGGCGCCGCCAGTAGCGTTTGAACCTGGCGTGCGCTTAAGGAGAGAGTGTTGAATGTACAAAGAAGCAATCGTGTTTGTAAGAAAATATACATATATTAACTTTGAGTCCTCCGTCTAACCCATGTTACAGTCACGGTATTATAATATTGAAGCAAAATTTGACATTACTATAAGTTGATAATCAATTGACTTTTTTTTTTCACCCCATTACAATTCCACTGTTGGAATACGGGTCTCCTCTCATATTGAGAGGGTTAAGGCCATAGTCTGCCACGCTGGC
>DWMG01002417.1:0-13287 GCA_018244855.1 Elbella merops
CTAGCTGTGCCCGCGACTTCGTACGGGCTAATCAACCTATACGTGATGATTGACATAAATTAACATAACTTCATTATTTGTTAACCGATGAAAAAAAAACTAAAATTGTTAAGTAAAGCCCATCACAATATAATCCTGAAAACTGAGCCGTTTCTGAGATTAGGGTGCACAAACATACAAACAGACAAAATGAAAAAACATTGTTTTGCGTATATGAAGGCCCTCCATTATGAATTTTTATATATATTTTCCATGTACAGACAGCGATCATTTGCAGTTTTATTATATGTAATTGCATATTCATAGGTGAGGGCGTTAAGGAATTATAATCTGAATAAATAATAGTGAGAGACAGAAGGAACCTTGTAGACCTTGGACTTCAGCACCTCACGGAAAAGATTATATGTACTTATGTAGTATATATCATATCCGTTATGAGAAGTGGGGACTAAAAAATCTCCATATTAATTTAATTACTGCATTTTTTAATTACACATAACAGCTTAAAAAATTAATCGAGTAGTATTACAACCGATGGAATTTTTTTGAAAGGTTGAAGTTTAGTACACTCCTCTGCCTACCCCTTCGGCGATTGTAGGCGTAATATTACGTTCAATTTCGAACATTATCGCGCGATCGCAATTTGTGTTCTATCCAGCTCACTCGACTTTGTATTGCTATAAATCTTTTATTGTACTAGAAGTATGACCATGGAATGCATTGCCGTTGACCGTTTGACGTGTGAGGACTGTTGATAGGTATACTGTAAAGGACGGGAAAAACATTATTATGTAAAAGTGTAACTTTACGTGTTTTTAGGGTATGTATGTAATATCTGTGTATTTATGAATTACTAATTGTCCAGTAGCGATTCGAATGGATTAAATTCTTCAGTTCGAAAGTGATTGATATTCTTATGCCATAGAGTGCATCTCTACCAACGTTTCCTCTGTGCTACTGATTAACAACAGACTATTATAATTATATGTCTGACATTGACAGTGGAACCGTTAATAATAAATGTTTTATTTTTAATACATAATACATATAAATATTAGGTTTCTGCCGTACTTCATAATGTAAACTTCTTTCATTATCTTCATCTTTCGAACTCTAGATAAAGTTTGTCTGGAGATCTCTTCTTAACGATAGGCCAGTCTTATATATTGCTAAGTATAACATTGAATAGTCTTATATATGTAATTTTTCATGTACCATAAATTGTATCGTATTTATTTATAGAAATACTTATACGAAATATGAAAGTGAATAACACAGTGAAGAAAACATTGCACGATATACGAATAAACTTACTGTTCAAAAAATATTCTCTTTATTGGTTACATTTTGATATAGCAATAATATATAATACTTTAAAAAAGCTTAAAACGGAAATTAACATGCATTTTATATTCAAATTCATAAAATTGTATTTTTTAAACAATTAAATATGTATAAAAGAATTTAGGAAGTTCCATACCGCATATTTTCCGCTTACTTTGTTAAGATCCTTCATTTAAGAGTATTTTGTTGTTGAACTCTACCAGGCTTATTAAGGGGCTTTCAAGAAAGACTTTTCGTCGTATAATTCTAACGTGCTGAATGCTTTGAGTTTTATAAAAGGCGTTTTATGTGGTAATGTCATAAAAGTTACCTTGGAACTGTCCTATACGGCGTTGATTGCTGTGTATTTTATTCAGGCGCGTGTCACACGTGGCTGGTGGACAAATTATTTCCACAGTTGAACTGCTATGTATTGATGATAAGGCGTTATCGGTTATTCACATACATATTCATTAGCTTATAATATGTCGACCGGTAACTGAGGAGCCTCTGGTGTTATAAATGATTAAGTAAGGTAGATTTACCCTCACATTTAGAACAGTCTTAATGGAAAAGGTGTGCTTGGAATATTTTATATTAAATTTTTATTCATCAATCATAACACAATATATGTAGCTCTTATTTTGAAATAGAATTAAGATGATAGTGACAGTTGTGTTAAAAACAGTTATGTTGTATAACACAATATATACGGGTATGTAGGACAGAAATAGAATATTAAAAAAATAACACATTTTATACAAATTTATTTCAATAATATAAAGATTATCAGACAAATATTTTAAATTTTAACAAACTGTAAATTCATATTGAGCAATGGTATTTAAAAAATTACGACATTGAGGTACGATATTACCAAGTAAATAGCAACAAAAATGTTATTTGGACATAATATGATTAGGTAATAATGAGAATGCCGCTACCTACATCTTTCTGACCACAGTTTTCAAATAAAAATAATACAAATCAGTAATAGATGGCGCTGTTTGGATATAAATTAATTTAACAACAAATGTTTCAATCTTACACTTTCTATTAAACTATTCAAGATAATGGTTCCCTCAATCTTCATTACTCCAGTTAAAACTAAATTTGTACCCTTCATAACACTATGTAACACTAACACTCACTAACTTTTCAATATGCCTCATTACATACAAATACAATTAAACAACGTTTGGTTAACTTGAGAGTACAATTTTCAATACTCACAAAAGTAACCCAAAAAATTAACACTGACCATAGTAGCCTCATAGTTTATGTTATAGAAGTATTATTTATCCGTTACTTCTTATTAAGACACTTAGATGCCGCATTGGTCTCTTTATTTCATACATCACTTTGGTATTCTTTTATCTAAACTACCTTAAATGTCATGTCTACCATCCATAGAGATATTATATATAGAGTAGGGGAGCCAGCATAAAATGTGTCCATCGAACAAAAGACAAAGCAAAAGATACCTATCTGTCTCTTTACCCACTCTTCACTTTACATGCGTCAGTAATGAGAGAGAGAGAGATAGATAGAGCATAAGATATTTTCTCTCTTTCTAACCGTCGCACGTTGCCGCGTACAGGCAATCGTATTGTCTTCCTACTCTATATATAATATCTCTATACTACCATCACACTATTCTGACTGCTCTATGGTGACGAGTGTCTATGGTAATTTTTTTTTATACCAAAGATAACATGAAGCCGATTTTAACTCAGTAGAAACGTGTAATTTAAATTATGATTTTATGAACATTTTGAATAGTGTGACGCAAGCTTTATCTAAGTCTTAGTCTAGAAGTGAATATGTTTCAGCGACATAGCACTATCACATTCACAGCCTCATTGTTCACATGTTTTTTGATATTGTCTATGGCATGTTAAACATTTTCTCAATAATTTTTTTTTTTTGTTCTTGATTTTAATTATAATGACATGTCATGAAATATGCTCAGATTCGCACAAATTTCACTTTTAAACCATTCGCACTATAAAAATATTTATAACTATTCGATTTTACACAATTGTATTTCACGCAATACGATATTGACTACTCTGGTACAAGAAAACACGTTGGAAACACGGTAGTGGAATTTACACAATATATTTTTTATTTGTGAGTGTTCTGGAATTGGAAATGAGTTTCAAAGATTGAAGAAAAACTATGAGCAAAGGAAAAAAACTTTTCTTATAAACTGCATCGAACAAATAAAATGTAGGATACATCACATAAAAAAAAATTTAAAAACACTAATACAGATTTTTAAAAACTAAAAATACAAATTTCATCAAGAAATGATCATTTAGAAGAATCGCATAGTTTGACTAATCTTATTAACTAATATGGTAGACCCGAATATCCGATCTATATAATTTATTAAGCTGCGTGTACATCACGCAAGCGTAGCCTAAATGTTACATCTAACTGGCATTAGTGATTTGATAATAGTCAATTTTAGGATATTCGAATTTCCTTCGTGTTATTGTTATCGGAACATAAGTTGACATCTGTGTTATGTCAGTAACGTCAATTTTACGCGCCAATACCTACTTGCGTTTGAAATACGCAGCATTAAATCTAATGTAATAGATTTAATTTACTTCTTGGCAAAGCCATAGGAGTTCCAGTTGTTGATGTGTGGTAAGATCTCGTTGATGACGGGATACCATTCCGCGCTGGAGTAGTCGATGTGGGGCAATTCGCCACCGTAGTCGGCGGGCAGGTGCGACGGATCCAAGTGCTTATGGAGCGACGACATCTTTGATCCGTGAAAGAAAATCTGAAAATCAAATTAAATTTTATTAATTTTGTAATTTCTTACACTTACAATGAGGCAAGTAATCGAGAAAAAATGTGGATGTTGCATTTTTTCGTTTTCCGTTTGCAAGCACACGATAACGTAATAATAAGTAGCCACCATCTCCTACGGACTAGTGCAACATCATATGAATTTCCAATGCGTTATCTATTTGAAAAGAAATTTATTTTCTCGCCTTTGTCGCCAATTTCATGTTAAATATAAGTAAGGATATATATAGAGACAGTACATACCCTGGTCTTAAGTTTTTCCCTGATGAAAGGCTTGAACATGTTCCACACCACATTGAATACCATGGGTTGCTTCACGAAGTGCACTTCTTTCAGCCGGAGTGGCATGGCGTCTTGAATGAACGTTAATAGACGCTTCGAGAACGCAGGCGTTAGACCCATCGTCTGTTGAAATATTAAAAAACTAAGATAAACATCGATATAATTATGTTAAATACAATGCATTTGAGTTACCTTGCATCACCATGATTACAGAGTAACAGACAAAGAATAAAATAATAGAAAATATGAGGTGACCCTCCACAATTCCAGGGTCCGTGCCACTAAATACTTTCAGTCGACTCAGGGACCGAACCCACGACATCTCGCTCAGCCATCGCGCTTGCAGCCACTAAACTAACGAGGCAGTCTAGGGGAACATGACTAGTAAACTTTTATATCAACCCAGTAGGAAAATTAATGAGACAGTCTATGATCTATGGTTATCTCCTAATTATTTTTATCAATAATTGTGTTTGTATAATTGAAACGTATTTGTAGATAAAACTATTAAAGTGTCATAACACTGATGTTAAACAGCCTCATAGTGTAATTATACTAAATTACCTTCGGTCTGACAGTATTAAATAAAATGTTTTTAAAATTATCGTAATACGATCTCGTTTTATCTTTCCATTACAATTGTTAAATGATGCTATACGTAGATCCATTGCATATTATTAAAGTACGACTGTCTCATGGTATGATTTAGAGAACTTTTAAATTCGCAAATTTACGTAAATAAGCATGGTACTTGATAAATTGGAGTTTGACCACTTTAAGTTCTCATCATTGCAGTGTAATCCTGTATGTAAACTGTAACTGAACGGTAATATTTGAAGTGGTATTTGTCATATTTTTTTTCCTAATATTCCATATGAAAAAAGACTATGGCATAAACTCTTTCATTCTGAGAGGAAACCCGCGTCCAACCACTGAACGTTAAAAGAATCGAAAATAAAATGTAATAAAGATACAAAATGTTCTTAAAAATTAATAAATGAACATAAAACATCGTATATTTAGAATAAAGAGCATAAATAAACAAATATTTTGAAATTGTTTACATTTGATATATCGAATGAATTGTTTACACACATATCGATAAACAGTTAAATATGTATATTTATCGATAAATGTGTAAACAGTTCATAATTACTCGTGAAATAAGTGACGAGGTGAGTTTACGAGGACATTGTTGTGGTCACGACGAAGTCTTATATGAAATTCTTAACATAGCTGGTTGCTGATTCGAAGTATCTTATTATAATTATTATTATTGTTATGTCGGCATGACAGGACCTTTACGACGTAGGCAGAGAGACCAAGTGCGAAATGTCGTTATCCTTACTTTTATATTCTAACTATATAAATATACGTAAACATAACTGGTGAAACGTAGGAGCGTATTACATTCATCTGCGTAGCTCTTTGGAAATTAAAAAAAGAAATTTCAACCCGACATACTAGCAAAATTCATATAAGAATTACTATGCCCCTTTAAGCATAACATATCTCTAATTAGGGAGCGAGTCAGAGGCGCAGGAACAGAACCCAATTGTGGCATACCACATAACTAATGTCAATAACGAAAATCACCTAAAATCAGACGAGTCTAAGTATTTCACCTATTGAAATATTGGGACATTAAAAAATTGTGCCATCACACGTATCGTATCTTAGAAAATGATTTATGAGGCAGTATGAATCCTACATCTGTGAAGTATAAGCCTATAGTTAACACACTATTTACATAATGACTTTGGAACGGAAGTAAAACATCCAGATGGTTAACAAGGATTTCAGTGGTCATCTAAATCGTGACCGATAACAGGGACAAATTAGAACGGTCACAAACAATTCAATTGTTTTGCGAACAGCATGTTCATACTATCATCATCATCAGCCTACTAGAGACTACCAGCTTACCGATTATGAGCACAAACCCGCTATAAACGTACATTAAGGAAGATCTATGCCCAGTAGTAGTAATAATACTAATTTCTTGCAAGTCCTACAAATTATACTACCAAATAAATCGTAGAATAAATAATTTCGAATGAGCGTCGAATTATACTGATGATGTAATGTATATGTATGTATATATTGATTGCTGGCTAGTGATTCCAGGTAAAGCTGCAGTACAACAGCAGTTGCGACGCTCTAACAACCAAATACCAATAGTGGAGTAAAAAAAAGCTTAAAGCCAAAGAGTTAGTGTACAAAAATAGGACGTACCTTACTTTATGAAACCAGAAAATAGTTTTGATAAGAAAGTCAGACGAGGAACCCGAAAGCGGCGTCCAGAACCGCCGAGTATGTGATGATATAATACATAATAATATTTACCGTGTATTAGATCAGTTGTTTTACTCCTAACAATATTTATAGATCCGTAATAGTCCTTACCCAACAAAAGCCCATTTCCATGACAAGAAACGGATGTTTAACTAAAATATTGATCTTTCATATATGGAAAACTAAATGAATATTTTAAGTTTCGCTTTTAGAAATAAACAAATTTCAACACAATGTACATAGTACATAGTAGGTTTAGGACATAGTACATATACATAAGGGGTTTACCATATAAATACGTCCCTACTAATTGACTACAATCAGCCCGCAATTTTCGAAATATTTTATTTCAAATTCTAATACGTCAACTCATTTGCACAAACAGTGTCAATCAAATCTTAATTATAATAAAATTAGACAATTAGACAATAGCCCTGAATAAGCAAGTATTCTTAATCCTAAGACCTCGTGAACCTCACAAATACGTTTCTCGACCTTGTTTCGATCGTTCGATTTAACACGACATCCAAGTAATGATGTCAGAAATAGACGAAAGGAATTCAATGATGTATCCCGTAAACAATTAATCTCTGTGTGCTACACTGGAATATGCAATGCATGTGCAGCCTCGGACGTGATGCCCCTTGAGCCGAAACCCTGAGCGATCGATACGTTTTCCTGCCCTTTCGATTCACAAAATGTATAACATGAAGCAAAATTACGCATATATTTCTCCCAAGCGGTAGGCAGGGAAGTGTAGTAATCCCACTTTACACCAAGTATGCTATTTATCCGATTGAATAGGCGAACTTATTGCCAAATAACAGAAAACCGATAGTCACAAACGGAATGTTCCAGTTGTAACTCAACGTACATAGGAAATACTTTCGACAAAGAAATAGGAACTGAGAAAACAATGGATGTAATTATGTACATTGATAACGGACTACAACAATGACGAGCGCGACGTGATCTGGGCGTAAATTCGCTAATTTCTCCACATCTATATTGATCTGTATCGTTTTCGTTCAGCCGCTCACGTGTTCGAACTAAAAGGTCATTGAAGCGCTACAATCCACTCGACTACATCATAGGAAGTTAGCTTCCGGACCCAAAAGGCACTAATTCGCTTATTTAGAAATCAAATTTCATTTACCTATATATCACAAATGTAGATATCATCGCATGTCCGATTGCGATAGAAGATACTTATACTATGCAGAGCAGTAAGGAGGTAAGCTGTTGGAAATTGCCATGGACAATGAAACTACAATAGAACATCATCAACGTCATCGTTTTCATTATGGTAATCATCATAATCATCTTCAACAACCATTTTGGACACGGGCATAAACATGAAAGGTGAACACGTAAAGGAAGATCCTCTCAAACTGAATAAGTTTAAGGGTAACGGTTTAGAGAAGATAATGGAGAAAGCTAAAGATCCCTACGGAGATATTTCTTCAACGTGAAGTTCAATGCAAATTTATGTTGCTATTTAATGTAAATACACACGTAACCTTATAATCAGAAGTGTGTGCTAAAATATTCCAAATTTCCAATTTTATATTCCAAAGCCCGGAGTAGAAGCTTGAAATTCTAATAAACTAGACAAAAAATCCTCTGGAAAGTAGAATATTGGTATATACAAATATTACAAAATGTATATACCTAATATGTATATGATAGGCAATATGAAGAGAAACAAATGTTCCAAAAGCGTACTATATACATACATATGTACAAGTATATAATAGTATGTAGAAAGTAAATGCTTTGAAGAAAGTAAGAAAACATGTGTTTAGCGTCTTCGAATAACTCTTACAAAAATAATTACAAATAATTTTCCTTTACACAACAATATCACCCAATTCCCAAAGATATCTTATCATAATAAAATTTTAATAGGTTTTAATATCCAAGAGCAATGCGCCGATAAGGCAAGGTTACACGATAACACATATCCTGTTAGGATCGTCGAAACAAAATTTAATTACGTAACCCACGATTTATACTATAGGTACCATTAACCAGCTGCATTGGGGTTGTGTAGCTTAGCCACGAAACAGATAAAGAGACAATAGACACTATCTATCTTTGTTGTCCTAACATTTTATATGTTTACGTTACATCGCGTTGTTCCTACCTAAACACTTTGTTGAGGAGTCGTGATTCACTCTGTCCAAAGTACAGTAACATGATTATTATGGTTTTATTTTAACAAAGGATCCACCACATCACGTGGTGGGAAGCTGGGTTGGCTTGAAATATAAACATATATTTAATAATGACACCGCACACATATATTTAATAATGACACTGTCTAGGGCTTCCACTTCCATAAATATGAATATATTATATTATCATAAGCATGGGCTAAAATTTCATTCAATTCATTAAGACGCATTTTATAACGCCATACGATATTTTCTTACATTTGTCTTTTGTTTCTAACGAATAAAAACGATCTGCAAGTGTATTACGTTCTATTATTGTAATACAATCTAACAGTACACTACGACACAGAATTTTATTACCTGCCAGATATTACAATCTGATAGCTTATTACTTATTAGTATATTAGAATTTGCGGGTATATCACGTCCTACAAGATAATGAATGAAAATTTATGAAGAGAAACAATGAAAACAGAATAAAGGATTATAGCATGAAATACATCACTTCCTTACCTTATTATAACAATAATGGATATTAGTATTCGCTTTGTGTGCAACTTCAGTGAAAGTAACCTATACAGTACCATCTCTACATGTGTACGAATGAATGACGTAAGTTAATGTTCATTATTACATATGTATTCATCTTGTATTCTATTTTTGTTTCCAAAATAATGGCTCGTGTGACATATATGTTTTTTGTTATTTTTATTTTCTGGTAGTTTTCTTTAACGAATAAAGGTTTCTATTTCTTTACAGCGCCATTACCTGTTACGCGGTAAATCATGAATGAAACCTTCTATAGTTGCGACAAACATTCCTAGTTTTTAGACCGTGTAGTGTTTTGAATAATACAATAGGTATGGTTCTTTATTCGCATGTATAATAAATATTTTACAAATACATATATAAGTACACATCGCTAATGACATTGTATTTTTAGAGTCGAACATAAAGATTACAATACAAAGCATCACTGTTCCGGATTAAAATGGCAGATAAACAAGGAGTGACTTCGAAGTAATAAAAATAAAGCAAATACATACTACTGACAATATTTTTATACTTTTCCTTAATCTTTGAGAGAAATTGATTTCAGTAAACACACTGTGAAATATTTAAAGCATAAAGCACTATAATTACAAAGAACAATTAGGTGTCGTGCCAGAAACCCCCCCCCCTCTCCCTCTTGCCCTTCCTTTCCCACAATCCACTGTTCAAACAAAAGTGTGTTTAAAAACAATGGATTAAAGGTCAAAGACGTTCAGGTATTTCTTTGTATTCAAAAATTACCAAGTTAGAGCAGTGTTGCGCAGTGTTCCTTTTCGGTTCATGTTTTGATAAAAGAATATTGCCTATATACTCTTTGATGGATATAATATTTAAATGAAATATCATATAATATGATGGACATTTGTAAATGAACGAATTCGTAAAACAAGTGACGCTTCTACTCGTAGAAAGTTCTAAACTTAACTTGTATTATATTATGTTAACAAAACGAATACTAAGACAATTTTTTGTTTTTATTTTTACCTTCTATTACAATTCAACAAAACTGTTGCTACAACTATCTTTGTTTCTTTTTTATTTTTAACTCGTGTTACATATTAACAACACTATTATTAAAAATATTTTGGTTTATTTTCATTTATACGCTTTACACAAATAAAGACAATAAATTTGTAAAGTCCGCTACACTCTAAAATGAAGAAATAAAAAAAAAACTGAAACATTGTAAATATTTTGCCTTGCATGACTCGGGTTACAAAACCGTAGGAAGTACACAGGTACTTAGCCATAATGGTACCGGCGAAATTGAAACACACATAGTTTTGTTACACACGACTATTATGACTAGTTATATGTGTAACTTACACATAACTTGTATACCTACAGTATACAATTATTGTCTACTCGTATACACGAATGAATATCGCACTGTAAGCCTGTTTCAACGCAAATACTTTCAAAGTAAGTTTGTGCTGCCCGTATAAAGAAGACGTTAATAAATTAATCCTGTATTTATTATTATCATATCGTCACACCAGGTCCCTTACAGAGTACGCTGAACGCTCTCGGTTCTACTCGTATATATCTCTATCCTAAGAGATCTGATGAGCTTCTACAGCCATCGCTCTCTTCATATATCACGTCGGTTCCATGTTATCACACATTTCCAAACGGTTTATTAAGCCTCGCTAATAATATATTTTACGTCAATTTAATAATATTTCTCAGAACCGATAACCGTCGGCAGACGTGTTCTGAAGTGGAGACCGCGACTTGGCAAAGGTAGCGTAGGACGCTCTCGAGCAAGGTGGAGTGACGATATACCAAAGTGGCTGGATACAAAGAGGTAAAGATTGAGCTCAGTGGCGTGCCATTGAAGAGGCCTATGTCCCGCAGTGGACGAGTATAGGCTGATGATGATAATAATGTATAAATGTATCGGTTTCCTACGTGCTAATTTGCTTTACATCTCCACGTGGAACGTAGCGATAAGACGTTTTAAGATAAAAAAACGCCGTAACAATGATTATACTCAATCACACATCTCAGAACGACAATTAATACTTATATGTCTTCAGCTATATTTAGCTATAGACTGCCTCGGTGGTCGAGTGGCTGCAAGTGCGCTTGTGGCTGACCATCTATTACTTGGGACGTAAACGTAACTGGTAAATCATGGGAGTATACTACCTCTTCGAGGATAATAAGCGCAATGTTACGTTCAACTATATTTATCATCACCATCACCCTCATCATCATCATCAGCAAGTGATAGCAGTAATTTTTTAATCTTATGGAGCGAATGGTGTACCTTCAAGTTTTATACGTTTAAAGATCATCTGTCGCAACTGATTACTGACCTGAGACCATCCCATGTCATAGAAATCCATCAGGACTACTGTGCCGCGGACTTGGGACTCTGGCTCCAGCATGGCAGCCTCGTGGATCAGGTAGAACAGTCGAAAAAGCTGATCAGCGTTTACCTTCTTCGGGTCCCATGAGCCTTTTGGACAAAAAAATTATATTAATAACGCTGAAAAATATAAAAAATTATGGAAATAGTAGCCTACAAAACGGACGTGCTTGTATAAAGAAAATGATGAATACGGAAGAAGCGAGCCAGGTGGCAGTCGGTGCTTTCTAACTACCTCGTAAGACACTTGACGTTCCTATATAATAATAAAAATAAAACGTAACATCACGCCTGTAATTCCCGAAGGGATAGGTGCAGCAGTTTAGTAAGTACAATCCTACGAGTCACGGGTCACGATTACATCCCATAATGGAATAGATGTGAGACCGGACACAGATCTAAACTCCGAATTACTACTAACAATTATTACTAGAAACACACGATATTAGTAAATTAGTAGTTTGCGTTTGTTATAAACAAATTTTTTTCCTGCCACAGACTGTCATGAATATATGGAGACGTACCCATTGTTATAAGTTTATATCGATTCACATACAATAATTTACAATTTAGTAGACACCGAGTCACTACTAAAATGTCTAAATTAGAAAAATCCAATAGTAACTTCCCGACACGGGATTTTAACCTAGGACCTCCCGATCGGCAATCGCACTTGCAACCACTCGACTAACGAGGCAGTCGTACATAATAATAATTTAAAAAATATAGCGTTCTCTGCAAGATTAGTTTTCAGAAGTCGTAACATAACTCTGCAATAATGTTTACCGAGTAATTGTCATGTGTCTGTAAGATGATAAGTACGTATTACGATTAGATACATACATGTGCATTAGCTTTCAGTTGCTCTAATATTAAATCTCAATCTCAAATTATAATTTCTTATTATTACATAATAAATAATAATAATAATAAATAATAATTTGTAATCACGCCATGTGACCCATAGTGCAGGCAGAGAGCGCCGAGTGCCTAATATCTCAATACTTACACACCTGATGTAATATTTTATTTATCGTTACGACTCAACGCGTATTAAATTTTCGTTTATCAACATTTTTACGGAATATAATACGGATAATAGGATTACGAGATAGAAGAATACTATTATTTACTATATAAACAAAAGAATCATTATTTAATACAAACTAAATGTGTCAATTATTTTATCTACACCATAAATACTTTGCAGCGAAATCTTTAGAGTCTACGTAAATTTTTTACAGTTATAAAACGTAGATTGCGAATTCGATGGAGGACGCACACAATATAAAAATAGAGCGAAAATACTTGAACTCTAGTCTAAATGTTTCCGTGATACATTTATTTACAGTCATTACGGACTTGCATACAAAAAAATATACACACACACACATATGTAAAATAATATATAAAATATGTATATATACTATACATATGTATATATATATATATATATAT
>DWMG01002418.1:0-13286 GCA_018244855.1 Elbella merops
GTATGAGCAATTGTAATAAATAATGTGTATTTAATGTGAATATTGAGTGTATAGTGATTGTTGTATCAATTCTTTAATATATTTTATCGTTATGATGTACGTTTCGTCAGTATTTATGTACATTATTGAAATATGTATCGATTTAAATTACGTACAAATGTTTAAGACGTATTTGCGCAGGCCCATGATAGAGGGCGTTGGATACCTCCGAAACTGGTCGAGCTACACCGGAAAATCATACGTGAGTTAAACTGGTATATAATTTAATACGTATGATAAAGTTAAATTAAATTCATTATAGGGTATTTATTTCTGTCCGTCGTAATGGACGAATTGCTTTATTAGTAAGACATTTTAAAATTTAGTCATGACATCACAGTTCTTTTTACTCCCAGTCATAATTATTAAAAAATTCTTCTTAACATCAAACCATTTAAGATTTTATTGATAGAACGATTCTCTTTCCAGTATGAGAGAAATATATTTAGGCATATATGTAAATGTAGTGTTCGCAAGCGTTGGTATTTTTAAATTGCCCTACACATATTTAATATGGACCTTACAACAAACATATTTTCTCACAGAAACTAAACGAAACTATTTCGACAAAGATTTCAGCATAAACATCTCACATTTTAATCAAAATTATCTAATTTATAAATTATGATCATGCATAGTATTATGAACCAATGTCACCTCTATCTGGGTTTTGTACATTATTACGAAAAATGATTTAATCTTGCAAATATTCCAATTTATCAGCACGTTTGCTTTAGTTAAGCGGGCTTTTTATCATCTCTTATCTAACCTTAGTTAACAATCCATATTTACCATAATCTCTCATAATCGTCTTCTTAACCTAAATTTAAAGTACTTGCGTGATTCAGACAACATTTCGTTAATGTCTGAATCTTCTAAAGCGCTAATATAATATATCCATTCTATTAATTTTCTCTCGTACATATTTCACCGATATGTTCATTAAATCATATATAATATTGTTTCGCAACTGTCGCAGAACAGATACCTAACCGTTGGAGTAGACGTGTTCGGCAGTGGAAACCGCGTCTTGGTACACGCAGGGTAGGCGCCCTCCAGCTATAGTGTGACAGCTATAGCTCCAGAGTGACGATATGCTTACAGTGGCTGATAGCGGTGGAAATCGAAGAGCTGAACATCGAGCTAAGTGGGGTGCTATTGGAGACGCCTATGCCCAGCAGTGGACGGGAGTGGGCTGATAACGATGATGATATTGTTTCGTGGGAAAACTGAGATATATAAATTCAAATAAATAGTGAAAAATTCACGTTTTAGCACAATAAGCTCTGTGATCAGGGACCTCAAGAATGGTGAATCTCAGGATCCTCGTCAGGATCAGGAACGCGTTGAGTAACGTAATAAAAAACCTGTAAGGATCTATCCTCAGATTGTCCGCTAAATACGTTTTATAAGAAAATTAAGAGCTTGTACAGGGATGGCCGAAGGCGGCTTATATCTCCGATATCAATCTTAGATCATCGAAGTTTAGTGACACACGGGATTCTCGCGTCAAGATACTTTTTTATAGGATACGAAGGTTCAAATATTATTTACTTCACAAACTTTTTACACGGTTATTTCTTATTTTTTCAGGAATTATGGCTGAACTCCTGTTTATTTTCGAATAGTCCAACTACCACTGTCTCTGCGATCTGTCTGATCACAGCTGTCTGATCTCGTGACCGGCTGCAGAGCATAAGCCCAGAAGCTCTTATTCATAGGAATAAGAACTTCGGATAGATTAAAAACTATCCCTTATCTATTTGATAAATGCAAAGTTATCACCAAAGAATACACGTGAATATATTAATTTACTCATATCCAGCCATCTACCCATCCATCCATAGGACATAGGTCTTCCCTAATCGGCGCCACGCCACCTGGTTCACGTCGTTCGGAACCCAATAATAGTCATCTACCGGCATACGAGTATCGACCCACATGTATTCCAATACGTATAGTATACCTTTAACAATATTTTCCCATCTCACACTTGTATCTATTATTTTCCCAATTCCAAGTACTTATCTACTCCGTCCGAAGACAGGACATGTCCAATAAGGGAGTGCTCACCTGAGCCATATCCTCCGGTACCCGAGGACGGTGCCCAAATCAACTGTTTGCCTGCCTGTTCAAATATTTGTCTTGTACTGAAAAAGCAATTCGCCCACCATAGACCTAGAACAATATTGTCGGATTTTCCTTGTATAAGTTTCTTGTGGCGTTTTCTTAGACCGCTTTTTCATATAGTCTATGGATATCTTTCTCTGTTTTTGCGTATGCCCCTAAAATCCTCAGATCCGCTACAAGAAATTTATAGAAATAGAAATTATTTAATTAGCACCGTTACGTAGCGCAACATGCAAATAAAAAAAAAACCCTATTCAATATACGCTTTTAATGTAAGTATGAATAATATAATTAAAAATTATTATTTTTAAATTTTAATTGTAACTTAATAAGCATTGTTTAGTGTTGGGAATGAATGTTTCGTGGCGTCTGCACATCGCAGGGAAATTTTTAAACATTATTGAACTTTTCGATGTATTAATTGATATTTTATGTACCATAATATGTATTTTGAAAATCTTTAAACAAATACTGAAGTATATTTTTTATTATTTTATCTTTGTATCGTTGATGAATTCTCAAGAACACAAAACATATAGGACAGTTTTTGTTTCTGAGTATCTTTCTCATTCCGAGAGTCCTTCTCATTTTGAGGAAGCCCGTGTCCGACCGTGGAACGATAAAAATATTGATGATGATAATGATGCCATGTCCAATAACCTGTTAATAACCACTACTTCGTAGAGACGCCTATACCTATCAATTTTGTTTCCGTGTGTGAAGCGTTGAACGTTGTCTATGTAATATATTATAAAAGCATTGTAATAATAATAATAGGTATTAATATTTGTGGGAATTGTGTGTTTCTGAATTAATATATATACTCTCCTTTTATATGTATATGTACAATATTTAGAGAAGCAGTAAATTCTAAAAAAAAAATATTAACAACATAACACGGGCATACACGATACATAATATGCAAAATTATTAGAATGGTCCTTTCTCTACTTTATGTAATTGGCGATGTTATGGGATATACAAAACAAGTAGCATCTGTTTTTTTTATTAAGTAACTTTTTAAAATAACCGTAGATATTTCATTTAGAAGAATTGGAATTTTTCGAATTGAACTTCTCATTTACGATTTGTGTTTTGTAGAACATAATTAAGTTCGTGTCACTCAATTCTGGTGTTAAATTACCATTTGTACAGGTATACCCCCAATTTTTATATTATTTTTCATGTAATATGCAGAAGCAACAAACACAGATGCGTGCTCAGACAGACCACGCAAGCCTGTACAACATCTGTTCAACTTTGTATTTAAAAACCCTATTCGTCTTCTTGTAGTGCCTCTCCAACTAGTGAAGGTTGGCTATCAGCTTATTACTATCGTCTTTGTTTTTAGCTCTGCGGAATAGCTCAGCGGCGCTGGCTATTCTAAACCCTATATTATACATAAATACATTATTGGCAACATTTTTAGTTTTGAAACATGGAAACGTATTACATACGAGTATATACTAGCATAATGAAAAATCTTATTTTATTATAAACTAAATGATCTAGTCTTTACGGAAAAAAACTCCGAAAGGTATATCTCGTGTATTCAAAAATCGGAACAAATAACTATCGGGTACTCCTTCAATGTTGCAAATATTCATCGGATGAGCCGTCTGCTATTTGTGAGGCTAAATACAGTGAGAAAAATAAAATTTGCAATTCAAGTATTGGCTATGTGGCTCTGTGGGGCTATATGGCATAAGGATACAGGGGTTCCAGTATGTGGTTTAAAAACGAGAAAAATATAGTTACTAATATCTTTTCCATATCAATCATATACGTAATTGTGATTTTTTTACAGTGTGACATTACCAGACATTTCTCGATACTTAAATCAGTGACAGTTAGTTGAAAGCTTTCTGATTGTAACATTTCTTATTATCAAATATACAGAAGAAAGCAATAATATATTTAAGCCACTTGATGGCATGACGACTGTCGCGTGAATATCATAAAACCCTGTAAAAAACTACAAACGTTACAAATCATTGAAACGTGTAAAAGGAGACCAATAAGTACCTCTATTATGTCCTGAAAAATATTTCCGATTCATTACATATATGTGGAATCGTAGAGTCCATTACACTCGAATGTACTTTATCAATAGAGACATCGATATGAGGAAATAGAGGTATTAGCTTCGGGCGACCGAAAAACCTAATCGAAAACCAATGTAATTTGATTCCCGTGACCATTGCTGGTTGTATTATTTTAATATTATATGCCACTATTTATCATGTATCAATCACGAACATATTCAATCAACGTCATAAATACACAATCAATCAAATAAATATACAATCAATAAAAAGGCCTTTCTCAAAAAGGCTTTTGAATATGAAAATGGTTGGAAAATCTTTCAAGTTAAAATAAGCGGTACCTGTGTATTTTAATTTATTAATTTAATTAAGTATTTAATTTATTAGTTTAATTATCATTATTTTATGCATTTCACTTTGATGTCATCCAGTGCATTAATTATTAAATAAATTTTATACCAGATGGACGTCATTTATAATTTTTAAATATCTTTCTTAAGAACTTCGTTCGCGTCGGAGCCCAAGTAATGCTAATAAAATGATTTTAGTTCGAAAGTTTCTTTTGTCCCAAGGTTGACGCCCTCTGCGTACCAAATTTCATCAAAATTCAGTCACTGAAGCGTACTGACATAAAACTGTCTACACATTTTTATATTATATATACTATATACAAACTATGCTAATCGATTGTTTGTACGTTGAACCGAAAAATTCATGTCGATTTAAAAAAGTTATTAAAACTCAATAGTAAATTAAACAATTAGACATTTTGACAATTTCACAGATTTTTAAAATTTTCAGTAGGTAGTTTCAGTATATTAATATTTATTTAGTAAAATCGATATGTCAATGTAACCTTGTTTCTATTGGAAAAAAAAGTTTTGTCTATGTCTATTATTTGGCTCTGTTAAACTCTGTGGTTTGAGCGTTTTAATAATCTTAAAAAAAACACAGTAAAATGATTTTGAAAAACTTTTAATGGATGTATATACATACATATACCATATACTTTGAAGCTCTTGTTGTATATGTATTTATTTATGGTGTTTTGATGTTTAAATGAAATATTATAGATACATAAATAAATGTTTCTCGTTACCGAAAATTGAATATTTTAGAAGCATATTTCTACCTTATCCATAGGGTAAATGTCGTAGACTGTACTGACTGTAATGTATACAGAATCATGATTTCTATTTCAGATCTACTTAATATATTCAACGTGTAGACTATGTGTTGTTAACTTAGAATATAGAAAATATAGAAAGGGTCTGCAAACACATATGTATATTTAAGGAAGCCTATCTATGTATTCACCACTCTTTCGTGGCTATGTAGTGATCGTTTCAGTAGGACACATTGAAAATGTCTGTTTATTTGTGGACTCGATAATTTCAAGTGTGTACTATTGTCATAAAAAGCTGTAATAAACTATATGTTTCCTTCTCAAAATACTGCTATCTTAATATCAATGTTGAAAAATGTGCAGAGCTGGCTTGCGGTATAATAATTTAATAGTGCTTTTTCTGTATATTTTTATATTCTAAGACTGTTAGTTACACATGTTACCTCTTTTAATACATGTATAATGTCTTGTATTTTATAACGAAAGTTGATGTTACGAGTATGTCTCTCAATTAATTCCATTCGGATTTCGGGATTCGGGATTAAAAAGGGATATTTTAAAGTTTAAAAATATGCCTAATAAATTTGTTTAGAGAAACAGGACTAAAACTATGAGATTTGTAGAGAATCAGCTCTATTTAAGTGGTAAATGGACTGCTCTCTTCGCTTCATCTCTGATGCCAGACTTAGCTCATTACTGTTCTTATGTAAACAAGTAGAACATTTTATATGTAACAGGCTAGGGATCGCGAGCAATTTGTCGTAATTTGCGTCGTAAGATACGTCTTACGATGATACTTACGATGCGTCTTAAGATGGCACATGGATAGCTAGATAAAACCTAGCCCTTACCCGAGAAATCTTAGGTTATATAGATAAAAATTTACATTTTTCAAACTAGTTTCGTTTCAAAAAGAGGAACTAGTGTCACTAACCCTTAATAGCTATCACATACCCTTAAGTAAATGTATTTGTTGAGAATTTACATAAGCGATGGATGTTTGTAATTTGTAATATAAAATAAGATTCGGTGTATTAAAATGTTAATTTTCGTTTTAATAAATATTATTTAAAAGTGTCGTATACATTGTTTTTATCCCATATTTTTATTATCCCAAATATTTATATTATCCCAAAGCCCAATGCATATTAATGAATTTTTAATATCGTATTGTCTGTGCCGGCGTGTCTGTGCGCGTAATTAATTAATTATTTGAGAAAAAAATTTCAAGGACTCCAGAGTTAATTAAGTTCGTATGGTTATTACAAATAATTTCGTTTAAAGTAATTTCCAATATTTAAATTAGTAGAGTAGTATAATTTCAAATTTAATTAGATTCACAATATTAAATTATTGGTTTTCTTCGAATAATTTCAGATTAAAAAAGGAATCTGGTTTCTAATTTTCGTATCATAATTTCAAATACTAAAACGATTTTACTATTATTTTCAAAACAACATCAGTAAGTGATTTGACGGCACATTTCTTATTATTAGGCAATGCAAAACTGTTTACAAAAGGTTTTTTGAAAAAAGAATATGTCAATCTAGTATAGCTATGAAACGTCTTGTTAAAACATATACTTCATTTGATTGATTCGTAGGTATAATGGGTTCATACTGTAATTACATAGTAACTGACAAAGGCACGAACTATTGTATCCATGAAGATTATCTGTTGCATAACAATGCTTCATAAACTGCAACTATACTCATACTCATTTTTATTGAGTATCATACCAGCATTCACATTTCTTAAGCATTTCGCTCAACGTTGGAGGTTTTTACAATTCAAAAAACCCTCTTTTATCCTTTCAAGTATCATTTCGACGGATGTTAGTCAAACCCGACCCCAACATACAATTTATTTACGTTATCTATACGAGTAGTGGCTGGCAGTGGTTGGAGGCGAAGAGTTGAAGATCGAGCTCAGTGGCGTGCTATTGGAGAGGCCTATGTCCAGCAGTGCAAGGGAGCAGAGATAATGATGATGATGATACGAGTAGAGCAACTGTAAGTAGTATGTTTTACTTTACTTTATAACTTTAAGTTTCTTTTATCTTGCTTTACTTTTCTTTTTAACACTCATAAAGCGACCAGTATTCAGCTATTTGGCTAAGGCTCTAAACTACTAGATATAACTTTATCTCAACACTAAACCATAAATGAAGTGCTGAGACTCTTCAAGACTCAACCTTCAGGTCACGGCACCGTTAAATATTATGTAGAGTCGTCTTACGGCAGTGTAGTACTTAACTGTGATGTTGTTTATATGACCTATATGACCTTTACAGTTTAATGTCCCCGGTTTTCTGAATATTAAATATTATTTAATTGCACGTATTAAATGCACTCACAGAGTGATATATAATGAAATCACGCAATATTAAATATTATATTTGCAAATTGTATAAAAAATATTTAAATATTTTTCAACTTTGTTTTCTCAATTTCAAATATTAAACATAAATTAATTCATTTCTTCCACACTATTGTCACACTAATAAATAAACAACTAAGTCAGCAACATAGTCGTATATATTATTATAGAACATTCGTATAGAACATTAAAATTTGATATCATTCTACAATCTTTCCAAGGCCTACAGCACTTCAAAGGGATCTCGCCTGAAGTTATATTTCACTTAAGCTAACTTACTAGAAATTTTAGCAGCTATGAAAATCCAAAATAGTATCTTAGGAGACGTCACTCATAACCGTCACATCTAACAGAAGTAAGACGTACTTGATTAGCCGTGAATGGTTAATGGACGGCTTATATCATGTTACCACGTATTGTTAACTCATAAAGTATTAAAACTAATTAAACTATACGCTTGTATAGTTTTACACTTAGATTGAAAACAGAAACTCATATCCCCGTGACATGCTTATTGTGGAAATATGTCCCACAACCCCAATAAATGAGACAGTCAATATTTCAATCGGTAGACATTGTTTATTAAGATATTGATATTTTAATATTTAAATTTAATATTCCCATATTTATCTGTCATTGTATTCAATAAAAGTCGAACGTTATATCAAACAGCATTTCTTACCAATTAACTAAGGTGATGGTAAAATTTTGTAGCCACATACCGGCATGTACCGTAGATACATAATCGTCTTATAATTTCAAGTTCATCCGTTTTGCGAAGCATTCACCCAGTGACGTTATCTGCTACTCAATATAATGGCACTGCAGAACTGTTGTACAGCCTTGTTGTACAGCAGTCTGAAAACTTAAAGGCTCCGAACAAAACTCGCCCGGGCACTAACTATTATGTAACGGTTGCCGAGACCAGCTGTCTAACTTACATTATACCTACTTGTAGACGCCGATCCATTAAAGAAACGAATCTAAAATGGCGGTTATGTACTTATCTCCAAGAGCAAGGTCAGCGAAATATGTTCGACAATATTTCTATGACATGCTAAAGTTACGTATTTAACGTACTATTTTAGGTACCGTAGTTTTTACTGTGCGAATGGTAATAAAAAAATTAATAAAATAAAAGTATTAAAAACTAAATTATTTATTAAATCGCCAATGGAATTGAAATTGTTGGAATCTAATAAAAACTATCAAAATCAATGTTTTTTTTATTTCTGTTCTTTTATTGATGTCTATTAAACCATTTTTCACCGATATTTTCATGACTAATCACGCTGAGTCAGTGTAATGGCAAATGAACTATATATTTTTGGCAAGCAATACGCATTTGTCGCAGTAAAGACTATCGACGTGCAAGTAAGTGCAAATGATTAGCTCAGTTATTTTAGATCTATCTCTGTAACGCTTCACATTACGAGTAACTTACTACTACTACTACTACTACTTACTAATGTAAATTTACACGTTATTAAATTTTTCTTATTCATTATTCATTCAGGATTTCACAATAGGTATATTGTCACAATAGGTGTATTTTAGTAAATAAATAAGAAAAAGAAAGCTAAAAGTTAAGAACGACTAAACATTGGTATGTTTACCACTATTTACTTCTACCTATTTTCCTTTCATTTTGAGGGAACGTACATTATTATATCGTGCCTCCAATGCCGGCGTCCTGGCTATTTCTTTTATTCCAAGGCGAGCGATTCACAAACAAAAACGAACAATAAAAATATTCCTTTCGTAGCTCCCACGTGCTAATAATGCTTTACATATTTATTTATGATAATACTTAGCAACACATCTCATAATGGACATTTCGCTTATACTGAACATGTAAAGGAAAATGAATAAAGCCCTTTATGTAACTACGATACCTATTCGGCTACTCTACTCGATTGTACGCAACGTATCAGAATTCTATCACTTGAATGACTGTCAGATAAGGACTTGTGTGTCTGAGTTGGCATTCTATCTCGATTAGATCTAACAATCCCTATTTTCAAATTATCACGGATTGGAAATTGGTGTTCAGTGAATATTGAGTTATTGAAAAAAATATATAATGAAATTTTAACAACAATGTAACAGCGTCTTGACCATTTGACAATAAATAATCATGGCACGATGTAATAAAATATATCCCTAGAAATCAGATATTTGACGTATGTATGCATTAAAATCTTAAATAATAAAGACTTCTATCCTTTAATGGTAAATTACATTCTAATATGAATGATGAATGAATCATCTTATAATAATAATAAATGCAAAACCTGTGCTGTGGTAACCACACCACAGTTAATAAAATACTTTTTAAAATGACTTCGTAGGTACTTTATTATAGTTACACAATTCTATACCGTTACATAGAAAAAAATATTCATGATATTATTCGTGGAATAAATATTTAACTATATATAGGTATATTATATATAATATAGGTATATTAAATATTTAATAATATATAGGTATATTATATATGTGTATGTATGTGCGCCTACGACATGCTCTATCCATCATCCAGGGTTGACTGGGAGAGAATGCCATTAGGCATTAAGTACGCCCTTGTATCCGTTAGTTTAAGGTGCTACAAAAGTTTAAATAAATAAATAAATTAACTGTAACTGCAAAAATAGTTATAGAAATATTTGACAAAATACTTTAAAAACGATATCATACGATACGATAACGATACAGCAGCGCTTGTGAGTTTAAATTTTTTTTAACAACCCTATTCTATTTTTCAAAACGCTACAACAATGATAAAATCAAATGAAACCTATAAAAAATGCGAATCATTATTACCATACTATTTCTAGGCCATATGAATACTGTTACAGCCTCATAAAAATAGACGCCATAAGAAAGCTTAGTAAGGCAAAGGGGACCATTACTTTCCTCCCGTATTATTCACAATAACGTCATTAAAAGTACAGTCAGCATTTGAGGAGCGATAAAAATCCACGATAACAGTTCACAGTGACCGACGTGACTCAAACCACCCTTATTCCAAAGCATTAAGGTGCATTATACGTCAGCGGGCACCGCGCCAAAACGTCTATTGACGTAGGACGCCATATTTTCTAAAAAGGACAACCGTATTATCATACAATTGCGACGCGTCATAAAAATTGTATGGAGCTAGACTTTGTACTAGTGATGGACGTGATGCGATTTAACATAACGGCGTTATGCGTTAATACACCGTTTTTACACTTAAACGTTATTTTTATAAGACTTGACGTACAATTCAACATATGTATTGTGTCACTTAACTCCTATTTCATATGAACCGTAAAAATTGAAAATGTTATATTGAGTAGTAGTTTATCTGAAATTTTTAAGTGTTTAAAGGCCTTTTGTTATAAGGACTACTTTGTCAGTTTTTTAATATTTTTTTTTTATCTTTTACAGGAAATAATAATAGTTTAAACGAATTATATTTCATCTACAACTGTAAAAGCTATTAATAAGCATATTATTGTCATTATTATTTTATGACAAGTTTTAATATATTAAGGATTAATGCTAAATATATAATACCCAAATGACACTGCTTACAGTTGATTGAAAACTTGTTAAAATGCAATTATAAGTGGTATTTTTAATGAAGTAAATGAGACATTAACTATGAAATAATTAAAAATACATGAATAAATCTGAACAAATATATAGTTAAAATCAATAAATAATAATAAAATAATGTGTCATACATAATAAGAGGTTTCTACGTAAAAAGCTCATTTTATATACCTGTAGATACATATACTTGTAACGTTTCTAATCAAAATTCCCCGATACATTACAGGTTAGAAACGTCCAAAAATGTTTGGCGATGTTAGTGTTACCGCTAACCATAACCATTCACTACTGATTGAAGTTTAGAAATTGTTTGTTTTTAAATGAAGAGTTATGAATATGTAGCATAAACTAAAGATATTAGGTAAACAGCGATCGCCAATAATACATCAATATTTATGGAAACCTATACGTATGTTATGAATACGTAAATCATAGAAATTATTGAAATATTTATAATTGCAACTATCTTTGTGGTACTTGCCACTTATTCCCACCAGCGTCCTGGGTTTACTCGTAGGTAATACTGTACATTAAGACCGCCCATCTCTCGTAGCTATAAGCTTATTATAAAGAATAAAAAAGACAGAAACCAATTTCTAATTTATTATAGGTACACATAATTTTGTAATTACCTCTGTATAAGCCGAGGACAGGGCGCGATGGCGCTCATTGGGGGAGGCCTATGACTAGCAGTGGACTGAAACAGGCTAATGATTATGATGATGATACCTCTGTATATACACAAATGGCGTAAATAATTTAAATCGTATCACAACCAATTACCGTCCAATTATGATACAAAGAAAATTTTAACGATACTAATAAATTCTCATATCGAGCAGACATCACTACGATTATTCCATCGCAGTAACATTACGCACACCGACTGCTTCACTAGTCTAAACTTAGTTTTAACCGTTGTTATGAAATTATTTTTTATATACAGAACCACTTGACTTAGTTATCGTATAAAAATATAAGTGATATTAGTTTTTTTATAATAAAAAATTGTTTGATAGTGCTCTCTGCTTGAACAAGCATCGGTTCGGCTGAAAATTTATTATCGACCACTGAATCCGTTTTAACAACTCCGACAGAGTGAATTGTGAAATTTATTGGTATTCAATTATTTAGATCCGGCAACTCACAGCTATTTTTATATCTCCCTCGGGTTTAATCTACATATTCCCTCATAAATGCAGGAAAATTCGCGCGATACGAACGCGCGCTCGGAGGCGGTGTGTCGTGTGTTAAGAGAATAGATATTGTTACACCACCGCGAGACTCCCGGTACTCCGCGCTAACAAACACTTGACATTGTACATTCGATGTTACGAGTATAACAATTAACAAATCGAAAGAAACCAGCGAAAACAAAACGCTATCGCGCTCCGTAAATAACTCAGAAAGTGACTCTGGTAAAAATGAAATAGTGTTTCGATAGTAAAATAAGAAAAAACAGGGAAATAAAATTTTATCAATAAATTCTTTAAAAATTGTACTGATAAATAACGCTAACGAAATAATGTTCTAAAAGTTGTGCAGTTTCAATAAGTGTTGTTAGAAAAATTGAGTGATTTAAATATAGAGGAAGTTTTCAAAATGGGTTGCAAGCTGTCCCAGCTCGCAGCATCAGAGTTTACCAGCAACAACAGTGATCCTTTACACCGCCCGCCACCACCCGCCGATCCTCGGTCACCTCTGACCACCAAGCAGCAATACTGTATGCTGGCTTCCTGGAAGGGCATCTTCAGACAGATTGAGAAGACTGGGATAATTTTGTTTGTGAAGTAAGTGATATTATTAAAAAGTGAAGTATGGAACAGATATTTACCGTCTTCAGCTAAGTTAACTGCAGCCTCTTAACCTGAATAAGTGGGATAAAACTAACCACCCTGTATCATTCAGTCTTATTAAAAGTTTTACAGGTATAAATGTTGCGTGTGACAGATCATGATAGTACT
>DWMG01002419.1:0-13284 GCA_018244855.1 Elbella merops
AACAGAATTAAAAGAACGTAAATACAGGAAGCATAATGAAGAAACCCCTACATACACTGGTGGGCTATCGGAAGAAGCACGGGAAAGAATGCTGGAAAGATTGCAAAAGTAATATTTCCTTTGTTTTATTGAAAGCAACATATTTCTTAGGTTCAGACTATCATATAGCCATTGAATCTTTTAAAAGTACCTATATAAAACTCAATTGTATGTGTATCTCTCCTGTAAGTTATTCGTTAAAAAACATAACATCATGTCTGTAATCCTCAAAGGATAGGCAGAGGAGCTTAGCAAACTTCCACATTCACCAGTTACGTTTAAGTCCCATAGAATAGGCAGTGAGTGTATAGCCATATACCGGGCACAGACCCAGACTCTGAGTCACTACTAGAAATTCAAAATTAGAAAAATATGCGACCCGGGATTTGTACCCAGGACCTCCTGATTGCTAGTTATGCTTGCAACCACTTGACCAACGAGGCAGTCTTTATTTTACTTTTATTCTTTGACTTGCTATATATATAAATTTAATAAGGAACCAAGAAAAGCCATGTAGATGTACTACATATGTGGCGACTTGCTAAAGTCTAAAATAGTTATTAAAATCTGCACAGATATACATTTTTTACTCTATTACAAATAATATTATTTTTGATAGTAACATATCTTTAGTATTGACATAGACAGTAGTATATTGCTCATTAGATATTGATGAGTAATATATCAATACTCTAGCTAATACTTACTAATGCAAACAAACATAGTTTGTGTGATATCAAATACATGTTTATAAAATGATTCTATAATGGTAGATGTTGGCTGTACATTAACATTGATTTGAATCTTTTGAATCAAGCATATCATGAGTACTCATGGTACTACTAGTAGTTGCCTTGTAACTAGTAGTACCAAATGAATACTCATGATATGCTTGGTTCGAAAGATTCAAATCAATGTTGACATCCTGTTGTCTTAAGTTGATCTAAGACTGTCACAATTGCACAAGGTAGTGCAATAAGCGTACTCATCACATGAGTACAGGTAACCACTTCAAAGAAGCTAAACTGTTCAGTCAAAAAGTATTTATATATACCAATAATTATATTGCAGTTGAAATGTGACTGAGTTACTGTGGCTTTGCTCAATCAGCAATTAATTTGACATCACTTGCTATGTCTTTGCTGTATTAAAATGCAAGTTTGACATTAAAATCATGTCACATTATTTTAAATATATTTTATAATATATTTTATAATTCCAGGAAAGATCAATCAAAAGAAAAGGGTGTACACAATTCTACAATAGAAGAAAAGAAAAGTCGCTCTAATGATGATGAAAATGACCGTTTATATAGATCTCGTTATGACAGACGTGATAGAGATAGAAGAGATGACAGGAGAGAAAGAGATAGGATTAGAGACAAAGATGACAGAGACAGAAGGAAAGATTCCGAGAAGAGTGATCGAGACAGGTACAGTTATAGACGTGACAGGAACACTGATAGAGACAGCTCTAGGAGAAGTTACTATGATCCTCGATTCAAAGATGAGCCTAGGACTCCAAGGTATGAATTTAAAAGAGACATTTTCAACTATATTCGTGAGTCTAAAGTGGACACTATATATATGTAAGAGGTGTCAGTTTGGCAGCTGTGTTTTTGTATTGTGTATGGAAATACTTATAAGGTTATGAACTTCCATGTCATATAGTTTAAGACAGAATATCGTTTAAAGTTGATACAGGAATTCATCAGCAGTCAGATTGATGACACATATTCTTTTTATTAAGTTTATCATCACACATCATTTTAATAAATTTATGCTTAGCATTATATAATCTATTTTTATTATTACCATACTTAATAGGAAGCAAAAAGATATTGAAATACCAATTATAATTTCATATATGATTTATTCTCTATGTACTGGTGGTATTTTGTGTAATATGACATGCATTGTATATGTTTTTTTTATTCCAGTGCAAAACTCCTAAAGCCAACTGACAAAACTGCTTGGGATGATGATGATGAGGATCTGAAGACTAGTGTACGCAAGTCGAGTTGGGACTTCCCAACACCACTGACAAGAGATGGACCTGATCGGTCACAGAGGAGTGATAGGAGGCCTACAAGAGATTATAAGGGAAGACCATATGATAACACACCGAGAGCTACACCACATAAGTAATTGAATTTTGATTATATTTGATTATATTTATATTTGATATTGTGAATATATCATTTTCAAATTTAAGATAGCAATTATTGTAGAAACCTGAGCTAAAAAGTTTGAGATAGTTGGCAACATGACTGACCACTTTCTACAAATTTTGTCATTGTTGCATCATTTTCATATTTAGTCCTTATGATCCACTTAAGTTGCTCCATTCTCAGAGTATTATAGGAATCACAGTAAAATTTAGTATTTTCTACTATGATTATCCCCATATGAGTACATCCAAAAAATACAGATTAGAATTAAAGTTTGTATACTTCATCATACAACACTGCAATATGATGTGAAAAATTTAATTTAAATAGAAGGGAAACAGATTACACATGTAATGTATTTTTAAATCATTTATTTATAAGGAATGTGACAAGACATACCTTTTAATTTAACATGCTACAAACGTAATGCTTGTATCGATATCACAGCATGCATCTGTGTTGAGGTTGTTTACTTACTAATAATAATAGTTAATTATTATTATTATCCAACTAAGCATAGGCCACTCCTTGGGTGTTGCAAATATCCATAGGTGATGGTGACCACTTACCAGTGTGTGGTCCATCTATCTGCTTTTGCTATGCTAATTATAAAAAAAAAACGAAAAATCTTGTCTTTAGTGTAACCCTTGTTTTTCCAGGTGGGCCAGCTCCCGCCGTATTGTAGATGTCGATGATCCAGACTGGCATGAAGCTGAGAAAAAACTTGACAGGGCCTGGTATAACATGGGAGAAGGTAAGATTATAATGACATTACTAAATTTAAATTTTGATATTAGGAATACTAAACATTATGATCTTGTTATGTGATACCGATATTTATAAATAAATGGATTTGTTGCATAGACAGTGTTTAATTACTACTGTGGGCCGAAAATATCTGTATTTGATTTTGATCAGAAATTAATGGACCTACCTGATGTACATTTTAGGTTTGTTGCTGCTCCCTAAGATCAACTTATTTATCACATTCTACCAAATATTATACAATAATGCCGGGTCTACTTAAACATAGAATTAAGTGCAATGGTGATTTTTCTGCCAACATCCTAGATAGAGGATTTTACCTCATTATAAAGTGATAAAAAAATTTCCAAATCCAATAGATCATCTATTTATTAACGTCAGGTGAAGCTGACGAGTCGGATCCGTTCGCCGGCACGAGCGCGGAGTACGTGGCGAAGAAGGAGGAGCAGATAGAGAAACGTAGAAACCGCAAGGTGTCCGCCGCCCGCCAGCAGATCGACAAGGACAACGAGCTGTGGGAACGGAACAGGATGCTCACGAGTGGCGTCGTGCACTCCATCAACATCAACAACGACTTGGATGAGGTGACGTGTAATGCCTATACTGTCAGTGTTTGTGTAATTACAGCAACTACAATACATTTTTTCTTTATTATACATCAAAATACAAACAGAGAGTACAAAGCTAGTATAAGTACTGTCAAATTGTGTTAATAAGATGTCGTTGACTCCAATACTCGCTACGATTTGGATTCCAATCATTTTATCCAACAATGTTTGTTAAGCCTATAATACACTATTTATTATATGTACACAACACTTGTATAGTAACAACTCTTCAGAAATGATTATTCGCTTAAATTTTGAACCCTTTGTTATAGTGGTATTTTACTATATACTATATTCATTGGGGGAGGTCTAAGTCCAGCAGTGGACTGAGATAGGCTGATGACGAAGATGACGATATATACAGTTTTTTCTAAGAACTGTCACCATGATTTACTTTTTCATTAGAATATTCATTTGCTTTAACAGATTCGAACAAAAAAATGTGTCAATTGAATTGGTTTTTGGCTTTATTCCCAGGAGAGTGTTGATCGAGTCCATCTTCTTGTCCACAACATCGTGCCGCCGTTTCTTGACGGTCGCATAGTGTTCACGAAACAGCCAGAACCCGTTATACCTGTAAGTTGTATTGATTTACATTCAGCGTTTGTTTATCGTAAAGTTTTAGTCAAAGCATCGAGCACCTCAATAGAATTGCATTCTGTGCTTATATTAAATGATATTGAGTAAAGTGCCAAAAAATACGGCGGTGTCGATGTATGAATTTCAATAATAACAATAAAAAATGAACTGCTATGAAAAATTGTTAAGTTTATTAATTCACATACGAACAAATTATTATTAGATATCAAAAAATAATTTATTGAATCACATTTCAGGTGAAAGATCCAACGTCGGATATGGCGATAAACGCTCGCAAAGGCTCTGCATTAGTGAAAGCCTTCAGAGAGCAGAAGGAGAGACGCAAAGCGCAGAAGAAACATTGGAAACTCGAGGGGACTAAAATCGGTATGTTGATATTATGACTCTATACCAGTCTAGGCATAAATGAGGAAAACATGGGTGCATATTGTTTGAAATTATGTATTTAGTATTTCCTGATTCAATATGTATATAGCGCTCATATTATGACAATGTGCAGACCTTTCATAACTTGCAACGTGGATGGCAGGTGTTGGATATGCCTAGATGAAAATCGAGCTCAGTGACGTGCCATCGGAGAGGCCTATGTCCAGCAGCGGACGGGATTAGGCAGATGATGATTATGATTATATATAACTTTATATTGTATGTTTAATAGGTGATACCTCATTTTTGAACCCCTATAAAAATCCCATTATTACTAATGTCATAAAGGCAGAAAATGGCATAAAATTTCATCTGGATCAAATGCCCAATATCTTTTAAATTCCTTTATTTCAATCCAATCTGTCTAACCCTGAATACAGCGTGAAAGTATTGTGCTATAATCTTCTCTACAAACAATAAAATACAGTTCAATTACATTATTTCATTTGCGACATTTATTTTAACCAGGTAACATCATGGGCATACAGAAGGAACAAGACGAAATTGACGATGGACCGACCAGGCAAGCCTACAAGTATGCTGAGCATTTGGACAAAGGTAAGTGTTTATTTCAATTGATAACATCCTTCAATATATGTTAATTCAAGGGCAGAAATGGTTGGATTTTAGTTTCAATGAGATGCACACAATTTAATATGAGTTTTAAATAAAGATCATATTATATTATCCAATTCAATATTTTAACAAAACTACTTTGATGCTCAATATTATTTCAGTGATTACTTAGATTAACAAATTTCATTGTCCAAAGTTTTTTCTGAATAAAGTTGTCTGTACCGTTAAACAAAATGAATAAACTCTCTTGTTACAGCGGAGAAAGAAACAGAATCCAAGTCAGACTTCGTCAAGAAGAAATCTATAGGAGAACAGAGACGGTATCTTCCCGTATTTGCTGTAAGAGAGGAGTTGATGCAGGTGATCAGAGAGAACAATGTTGTTATCATTGTTGGTGAGTACTTTGACATAGATTTTGATTTATTCTCACGTTGACGCTTAGAAAAGTATGTGATACGTCATAGAAAGCGATAGAAACCACGTGTGACCTTGAAAGTACTAAAGTCCCTGTGACCTTAGTTTAATGTAGATATTTAAAGATTGCAGTTTATATTTCTAGAGAAACGTAGATTAGTCTAGTCAACTTCTGGTACGGAACAAATTATGGGAAAGATAGTGTCCCATTTATACTTTAATGGTGTTTTTCATCATTATTTTTGCTTAATACAAATGTTTATTCACTTTATTTATTGTTCCAGGTGAAACGGGTAGTGGTAAAACCACCCAGTTAACCCAGTACCTGCACGAAGAGGGGTACAGCAAGATGGGCATGATCGGTTGCACCCAGCCCCGGCGAGTCGCCGCCATGTCCGTTGCCAAGCGAGTGTCCGACGAGATGGGGGTTAAATTGGGTAAATACAATCATATAGTTTTTATTATTTCATGCATGTATACAGTGATATATTATACAATTTATAAGGTTCTCACTAGAGACTTGCGAGGATGTAGTGTCTAAATCATTATGTTATTATTGTTATATATTACTTTGATTGACTTGTAGATATCAAAAAATTTACCATTATGTCGTCTGTATCAATATATTGTATAGATTACTCATTTTTTCTACGAGTTTGTGAATCACACATTTTGTATAAACACATTTAATTAACAGTTTAACTTTGATGAAACTTTGTACAGGTTTATTTACGTAGTCTTGGAATCGGTATATTTCTTCAATCCTCTTTATTCACAAACAAAAGTCATAATAAGCGAGCATCGAGGAATAAAGATGACTGTCTTTTCCTAGAAAAATTTGAAGTAATAGTTGACACCTTTTTTTTAAAATCGATATAATTATCGATATTTCGATATCGATATAATAAGAAAGCATAAGTATCAGCGAGAGGTGTGCGCAGGCGAGGAGGTGGGGTACGCGATCCGGTTCGAGGACTGCACGTCGGCGCGCACCGGCATCAAGTACATGACGGACGGCATCCTGCTGCGCGAGGGGCTGCGCGAGCCCGACCTCGACCACTACTGCGCCGTCATCATGGACGAGGCGCACGAGCGCTCGCTCTCCACCGACATGCTCTTCGGCCTGCTGCGCGAGGTCAGTCCGCACTCCGCACTCCGCACTCACTTTATCTATATCTTATACATTTAAACTACCTTATTGTTTATTTATTTATTATAGTTAACTCAATTATCTCGTTCAATTCTATAATTCGATTAAAGCACCGGCGATCGACTAATTGCGGTATAGCGCAGCCGATCAGGGCTTAAGGGTATAAATGTCCCGGACGCCACCGGGCAGCGTAGACTGTGCGAAAGGCCGTGCTCTACAATCCCCAGTGCTTTTCATAGTCATTTGTCTATAACGAAAACCTAAGTCGCGTAAAAAGTATTATGCGTATGTAAATAAGAAAAAACGCTGCGCACCTAAAGAAACATTTTCAGACAACTTACAAACGGCCATCTGATCCCAAATTACAAACAAACTCGGTAGAACAGATACAGACCATAATAAATTGGTAGTGCTTAATTACATATATTACAAGAGCGTGCGTGTGTACGTGCGTGTGTGCGTACGTACGTGCATGCGTTTGTGCGTACGTGCGTATGAGAGCATACATTCGTATCTTACTGAATACATACTCAAATTTTGTGTGAATAATTTTGAAACATTAATTAATATCACAATTTTTCATCTAGACACAAAACAAACACAAATATATGTCCTGGGTAGAAATCGAAATAAATTTTCAGTCAGGATAACGTCTATCACAATAAAAACATACTCTAAATGGACTAGGGCCTATAAGGGCTAGGAACAAATTATAAAATTGTCAAGTTACATACACAGCCATATAGGTCAAAGATAACAAAGACGCAATACCATCCAAGGTTGACTGAGATAATGTCATAGTTCACCATTCGTAACCTTTGAACAACATACATTAACAAATACTATTCAATGTGTTTAAGTGCATCGCTACAATGTTTGTGTTATCCACTAATTATTGGAACGAAGTACAATACCGCGGCTCACGAGTAGTGCGATTTAATAGACATCGTCACGTAACGAAATGCCGTATGCTATGTGCGTGTATTATTTTACATTACTCATTTTCAATCGTTTCCTATACATGCTACTGGATATTCCAAATTTCGGTAGACTTATATAGATATTAATGATGATATACTATGATTTTTTTTAATTTATCATATAATGTCAAAATTGTCAAAATTGTTGTTATATGAGGATTTTTTTAAATGATTTATTACTTATTTTTGGTAACGTGATGTTACGTTTACAAACCAATTAGACTGTGTAAAAATCGTATAAAACGAGAGTTGTTATGTTTAATGTGCGGAGAGCATTAGTGCAGTATTATATTTTCTCTAGTAGAATATTCTTTCGTGAAGGGAAACGTTTCGGGTCTTCACATATCAGTCCTCGAGTTGTGACATCATATACATTTAGTTGGGATCAATACGTACACTAAGATGTCACTTGGGTATTTGAAACCCGCAGGCCCAACTTGAGGATTATAAGCATAAACCCCGCAGGAAAAGCCTATGTCTAGCAGTGGACTTCGACAGACTGATGATAATGATGTTGATTCCAAATGATAACAAATCTTTATATAAAATAATAGGTGATAAACAAAAGAAAAACCCAGCTATAGTAATCTATTTATTTATTTAAAATGCCACATTATAAATAGAACATTTAACTTACACGAGTACAATATTCCTAGTAACAGTCGAAAACAATGTTGTCGTTAACATTATAATATTAGGTCGTACATTGTAACATTATAAATAGGAATACTTAACAAAATACTCATTATTCAACGTTTTGTGTTACGCCCACGAAAAACGCGATGTGTTCGTCACTGTAAGTACAAGATGGACGAAAGTTCTTATAGTTTATTAAACGAGTGATGATTCCCAGTAATTTCACAGACGTTGTTCGCAGACATTCGACTAAATCGTATTATAAATCAGGGCAGTCTTATAAAATTTAAGATCGGATATTTGTAAGTTAAAGAAGTAGTCAAGAGACGTAAATCATTACAGATCATGGTTTTGCATCCACATTCAAGAAAACTGTTCTAAGCCAGATCATTTTTGTAGCCACCTCTGAAGACCGAGGTGATACGCCTCGTACCAGTGTGTCTTCTTACCATACATCGAACAATACTTTATTTATTGATAGAAACGAAAACTAATCGATATTAGAACTCGAACTAAGGCTCATTTAAAATTTAATGATAATCAGCTACATTACGTTCAAAATTGTGATATCAGTAGAGCAAGAGTACTACATCAAAGTTACATACATCGAAGACCACGGGGCGTTAATTGTCTTACATAGTAAGGAATGTACAGCGGTTCTCAAATTATACAATGTAAAGTATATTTAAAGCGTCAACATAATCCCGATCCCTTACACTGTCACTTCGATTAACGGTACATAGCCTTATCTCACATGTTGAGAAACATAGTAATAGAGAGAAATGTATACAATAGTGATACAGAAATAGAATTAATTCATAATTTGACAAAATTATAAAACGTTGAGAAAAGTTGCAATTGTTGAAATGTTTTCTGCGGCGTTGCGTTGATTTGTTAAACTGTATTTTTCACAAATACAAAAAAAACGTATGATTTTCTAACACCACAACATTAGATTGGAGCGATTTTAAAACACCAATGTTGATTTCCCGAGCCCGGAATGTAAAACGAAGCCCTCAAGCTAACGGATATGAGATTACAATTTAAACTCTGGCACATTCGACAAACAAACGGTGTTTGTAAACATGCTATAGAACACGTTTGAACCGTTGACAAAGGAACGAATGAAAAGAACATTATATTTATCCCTCATCGAACCTGTGTTGAAGGAACGAATGAATTTAAAAATTTAAATGATACATTTTAGCAGATAATGGCGCTTTATTAAATCAAAATTCGAATGTCGCACCAGAGATTCTGTGTTTTTGTTATCTAAACGTAATCAATGTTCCCGGGCGTGGGGAGGAAACAGGCGTAGCAAGCGCCGGCGGAGTCGCCGGCGAGCGACACTCAGACGGACTTAGCCTTCGCCCGCCCGCCGTTGCTCTGGCTGACAAGCATCACGCCCATGTTCATGCCGATGTTGCCCCACTTCAGTGACTCGCTTATCTGCAACAAAAGAGATTGGATAATTAATCTTTCGAATTGTTTGTTTTCATGGAGGCAGATTTATATAAATTTTTTTATATCAAATAATATTATGTAATTTAAATAATATAATATGTACTACAAACATTAATAGAACAACAAAAGTCAACTTCTACGGAGACCAATAAAGTAAGCGAAAACGGAACGTGATAAAACTGTTATTTTATTAGTCGTGACGTAAATTTCATAGATTACCACAATTCTATGACTATCAAAACAATGTAAATGCAATTAAACTAATTAGTCACCATGAATACATTACTGATAACTGAATTAAACAAATACGTATCATATTAATTATATCTTGTATATTACGTACATGTAATAAGCTTATTAATAATTGGATAATATTATGTCGTCATTCACATTTTAATCCCAGAAGAAATATTTCACTTGACATTAGTCACGTATGACGAAGTGCCCTTTAGGAGTTAATTCGTATGCAACACGTCCTAGACTGCTATTTAGCAGCGAAAATGTATGAACCATCATTAATGAAGCACACAGTGTTCATAACCTAAGCGTCTACCATACGTATCAAAATTTTCCAATATTTATTAGTGATATGAGGAAGTCTCATCAAAATGGTTATCTTAATACCATCTTAAATATTATCAGCTATTATTATTGTTAAATATAATTTTCTACCAGCGCCAATGACTAGTTGAAACTATTGATAATAAATAGAAAATGATAAGCTTTAAGTAGTCAAGGTGAACTGAAATGTTTGCAATGTTTATTGCTTTAGAATAATAGGATTACATAGAGTGTATGTATTATGAAATATTAATATAACATAAACACCGACTATACAGCTTTATGCATAAATGGAAAATGAATATTTTAGATACATTGCAGAACGAAAGTAAGACAAAACTTTGAGAAGCGTTGAATATTCGTTATAAGCACAGACAAGTTTTTAGGCACGTCTGATATTTATAAACGAGCTTTTCAAGGTAATATTTGTGTAGAAAATAAAATAAAAAATTAAATATAAGACCCTTTGATCAATGTAAATATTTCATGTAACATACATATCTTTTTATCTTTAAAGGTACATGTCTAAACTTTTTAAATATAGAAACAAATAGAACCGAATATAATAGTACGGTTATCTCACTGAAACTCACTTCCCTTTTGTATCATTTGTTCGTCTAAAATAAATATATAGATACCTACTACTGGTGTTCTATGATTTAATGAAATCACTGAAACTATTAATGAATAGTTTAACAATTGACTAACGTGACTCGATTGATAGTTTAACAACTTTGAATTGTGACCCGCTCGACAAATAACCGGCCATTACTGAGACAAACAGTATAAGATGCCATATGGCTGCATTGCTGACTGGCATTCCTCGCGCGTGATTCACGTCGCGGTTGGGCGATTATAAAAAGAGAAATCGCTTAACACCAATGTATCGACTTCCAATGTACTTGTAAAGGTTCGTCATATTGAATACTGGAATCACATGACATAGTGTAGCCTAAATATTTTCTCATACCCGGCTTCCTAACTAATGAAGTTCATTAGAAATATTTACCTAACTAACGAAGTTCATTAAGAATATTTACCTAACTAACGAAGTTCATTACACATATTTACCTAACTAACGAAGTTCATTAAACATATTTACCTAACTAACGAAGTTCATTAAGAATATTTACCTAACTAACGAAGTTCATTAAACATATTTACCTAACTAACGAAGTTAATTAGAAATATTTACAAACTACGTTACTTAAATATTATATTAGGTACTCATTTGAAATATACTGATATTTTAATATGCCGGCCTTTTTTCTATTTTTCTTTTTAGAGACAATAGAACTTGCGAAAACACGTTCCGATTTCAAAAGAGCAGCTTTCTTATATGATTATTGCAAGTTGACAATTTTATAAATAAGTTAGCTTTTGTAATACTGAAAGCGCAGCAATGTATTAAACATTGATTCGTTTATTTTCATACCATGAAGCTGTAAAATGTTTAGTTATAATATCCATATCATTGTTATGTCATTTAATCAACTAATTAAGTTTAATTTGTGATTATTTAATTTGGTCTACGTATACAGTTTGCATTTCATTAATTAATTCGGCATCCGTCGGTGCGTAACTACTTTAAGCTAGATAGCAATTAACCTAAATTTATAAATTAGCTGTGTACATATGGTACGGGTCAAAGTTTCCTGATGGATTATTATTATTATTCAACTTGCAAGTTTCTTGGAATTGTTCAGTATTATATAATATGTTTATCATTTACTCTATAAGACTAGAGAGGAAGTAAATATTTCAATTTGATATCAAGGCATATTTTAATGTCTATCAATTTTTATGTTCTTTGTTGTCATATTTCGAGTGCTTTGTGTAACTATATAGGTATATAGGCTATACCAAGACTAATCTAGTAAAAGTTACATTGAAGTTACATTGAATAATCATATTGATACCGTTGATAATTTAGCTCAGTATATCACAGCCTTATTAGAAACTAGTAAAAAAACTTTTAAAGCGGTTTTATTCTTGTTCTATGTTCAAGTCGTAAATTCAATTGTATTGTCTAATAATGCTGGTAACTTTTTCTAAATTCGAATTTGTATATTTTATACATTGTACAATTGAACGTCACTAATTTACACATAATTGTGGTATCATGACTTGAAAATAATCGCCATACGAACGGTGTCAATGATCGCCGGCTTATAATTAATTATTTACGTTAAAGCTAACACATCTTTGTGTAGGCAAATAGAAAATGTTTAACTCTATTCAATTAGTAGGAACGTGTACTGATAAAGTTTATGATAATAATAATTTCATTGTTTTCATATAAAATTTTTACTTGTGAGTTTTACTACTGGAATATTTTCCAAAGCACCATTAAAATGTACAAAGAATATTATGTTTCATTCTTAAATTATTATTATTAATAATATTAAACAAAACGTAATACGTGGGTGTATTTCAATTGCTGTAAACAATTAAGACGCATTAGGTGACGAATTACGAAGAATAGTATCAATGGCAGACACTGAAATATTTGCTCCCGTATCTTCCACACAAAAAACGAAGCGGCACATCCTATACGTGTGTCATAAACCACAACGAAACACAAATAAATGTGGCGTTCGATGAACACAATAGAACACAAGTGAGTGTGTGTCGTGTAATGGATAGATAGAAAACACAGAATGGGGCACATTGAATTCCGGTACGTGACCATTTTAAAACTAAAACCTCACCGGTATCTGTGAAGTTGCCAGCTGTATGTCCAAAGCGCCTCAACGATTACCATCAAAAGATGATAATCATGGGTGTTTTCGACGTCGTTAAGCTGATCTGTAACAAAATTGCTACGTTGTGCGATCTCTGTTTTTTTTTGTTGTTGTCGGTCTTCGATCCCATGGTGATGCCCCATGCAACTTA
>DWMG01002420.1:0-13284 GCA_018244855.1 Elbella merops
GGACGTATCAAGAAGTTACATGGATGTATTGAACGAGACAATTTACTAACAAAATAGGCGTTCATGCTTAACGAAGATAAAATAGCCAAGAGCTTGTTAGACAGGTGTATGGTACGCAAATTGCTTGTTGTATCCACTGGTATCCACGCATTGCATTGGTTTCCTCTGTAGCGCTTCCTAGGATTCTGTGCTGAAGTAATTTAGTTCGATGTTTGCTTCATTTGGATTTCGAAACGAGTTTTATGCGTTGGAAATCTCCCGATCAACATGAAAATAAAGTATTGTATTCATTGATTTACTATTTTTTTTCATTCATTCTTCCATTCATGGAGGATTATCGAAGGAATTCGTTCTGTCGTTCGTTCAACCATGCATTCATTCCTTTGATTGGATCTTTTTGCGGTGCTACTATAATTGCTAAATAATGGTAGGACACGCATAGGACAATGATAAGGAACTAGTTATATACCGATAATATTATATGCTTTTTTATTGGAATACAATCTACGAGTATATCCCATTTTCTACTGCTGGCTACTGATGTTCTTTAAGTCTAATATGGGCATAGTGCTTGTCGCAGTGAGAACTTCTACTTGTAGGATCACCTAGTGATAACCTTTTAGAGGTCGCATCACAAAGTCTTCCATTTCTATAGGGGTGTTCACAAAGGCTTAAATTAAGAAATTATTTTTTGAAAATTTTCTATGAAACTGAGACAGAAAAAATATACTAAATACAATTTTGTCTCTGACCATGTCAGGTTTGTGAGGATAGAGGTGTTTGGCACTGAGTTTTTTCTGTTTATCCCATTACTCGTGTAACGGTATAATAATAATACTTTACAGTTATATGTAAAATTATAAGAATCGAAAGCTTAATAGTTTACATTTTAGCCAACCCGCATATGGCCAGCTTGGCGGACTATGGCTTTAACCCTCGCATTCTGAAGGGAGACACGTTTACCAATAGTGAAATAACAAAAGGGTCAAGAGAGAATGTTCGAAAGCCAGTAAGTTTTTTATAAACAATTATTGCTTAAACCCATATTTATTTGAACACGAAGCAAAAAATAGTTGGTTTGAGAACGAGTTCATTGTTCGCTACGAGGGATTCTTTTGTTTGGTTCTTGTCTGTTTTTATTATAACGCCTCATAATACAATCTAGGATACCAAATAAGCGCTCAAGAATTCAGTTTTCTATTGAATTTAATGTTATATAATTAATTATTAATTATGTTATTTAATTTATTTGGACTTTGAATTTCAGTCAGCATTGGTATGACTTTTGTTAACTAAGATTATGTCATGACTGCTTCGTTGGTAGAGTCGTTGTTAAACGTAACTGCTAATTGAGAAGTGCTGGGCTCGATTACTAGCTCGGCTACTATCAGATTTTTCTAAGTTAGAATTTCTGGTAATCTGAAATGGTCTGAATAAGTCTGGATTTGGACCCGGTACATGGTAATAGGCACATCCCCTGCTCCTTGGTAAGACAAAAAGGTAACTAGTGAAACGTGGGAGTGCACTACACTTCTCTGCTTACCCCTTCGGAGATTACAGGGTTGATGATACTTTTTTTTATGATTTTTATAAACTAGTTAAATTTAATCAAATCCTTTAATAAATGTTCAACTTTCTATTTTGATATAAATATATGTACCTATGTTATAACAATATGTAGTATCATAATATATGACCTTTTGAAATATATTCATATGTTTAGCAAGTGAATTATGTTTATGACAGCAGAGAGAAAATATGTGTACTTATTTCTATGAGACGATTGTTAACAAACTAATCAAAGTTAAACAAGGCCTTTCATAAATGTTGTAGGTACTTTCAATTTTAATATCAATGTAATTTATATTTAATATTTCAATGTATAACATACTTGTATTTGAGTCATTTAATTTGGTTAGAAACTGAATTATAATACATACAGCCATATATATATCCGAGTAGTAGAGGACAAAAATTCCTAATGCCTATTTAATTGCGGTTACTATTGAGAAACTAAATATAATATATTGAGATTAATTTCAAAAACTAAAAAGTTAATCAAGTCCTTTAATAAACTTTCTATTTACTTGTATATATGTGTGTACGTAAGTTATATGTAGAATCTCAATATATAATTGAGGATAATTATTTGGTTACCCCCGTTGGTAAAGTGATTGTGAGAGCGGCTGCTGGGCAAATTTCCTGAGTTTGATCTCCGGATCGGGTATTATTGGACTTTCGCACTTGAAATCTCTGGTAATCAGCTTGGAGTCTGGATTTTTGCCCGGAGTTTGATAACAGGTTTGTTTCCTTTTCCACGAGACCTATAAAATAACTGGTTCAATATGCGAAGCTACTACACTTCTCTGCCTTCCCATTATGGGCAATACAGACGGGATGTTTGTTTATGTACGTGGAAACATATAAATTATAATATAACTGAGTAGCACAGAGTCGTAAATAAGCAATTTTCCACACCTAGCGCGATTGTAGATTCGCGTTCTATTATTCATTGTTATAGTTCCTACGTCTCTAGTTGAAACTTTGTGTGAATTGTTAAATTCCATTCGCGCAAAGCTATTCTGCTCCTCGGGCGTCCCTCCTACGTAACTAGAAATTAATAATGTATGCCTGGAGACTTTGTTTATACAGTCAGCTTATTAGTGTCGAGGGGAACGGGTTAAACATGCCAACTTGGTTTGATCACTTCTACGTCGTTGACCTTCCAGTAAGTATGGTAAGTATTAACGCTTGTTGGTTGGTTCAAGTTCAAGGACGTACCTTATAATTGTTCAGGCTAGTAAATTAATGAAATTTAAGATAATTGATTTTTATTTTTTAACATTATATTGCTATATACTAGTTCCTATCATGTAGGCTCCAGCTAGGTAATCCTAGCTGTAGCTAGGTAATCCTATTCTAATGAATAGGTATGAAAATGTTTTACTATTCGAAATGCGTATAGATAGGTTCATTAATATTCCAATAGTTAATTACATATGGTTTGTTGTATAACTTAAGCTGTAAACACACGTATATATCTATAGTATTATTGATGTAAATTTACAACATTGTACCTATGTATTGTTAAATGAAAGCATAGTTAAGATATTTACTCAATATTTTAAAATATAAAATATGCATAGAACTTTAACCACTACTTTAGTCAGTGGTACAAAAACGGTTCTCTCTGGGAATTATTGAAAATAAATTTTGTTTGTAAAAGACAAATGATAATTAAATTGTGTGTTCTGTCTGTGTGTGCGAGGGAGTGACACTTTTTTTTTCACCCATTACAATTCCACTGTTGGAATGGAATACGAATACGGAATATGGAATACGGGTGTCCTCTCATGTTGAGAGGGTTAAGGCCATAGTCTGCCACGCTGGCCAATTGCGAGTTGGCAGACTTCACACACCTTAGAAAATATATTTTTTTTATAAATTCTAAGGTGTGCAGGTTTCCTCTCGATGTTTTTCTTCACCGTTAGCAAGTGATATTTAAATTAAAAACGCACTTTTGTAAAGAGGTGCGCGCCATGGGTTTGAACCCGGCACCCCCGTGCGAGGGGCTGAATTCTTAACCACTAGGCTATCACTGCTTAATGCAATAATAATAATAGAACATTAGAAAGCAAAACTCCCCAAACAATTAACCAGTTAACCTTGTCCTAAAGTGATGCAGGATCTATAGGTTGGCAAATTTGGCAATGATGACGGCGCAGCAATAGACAATGCCGGGCGTGGTCTGCTTTGCTCTATGTACAGCAGCCGAACTCAGCCGCGGCCATGGACAATGGACAAATATTGGAAAGTCAGTCAGTATTCAGCAATTACCCCATAGCAAGCTTAGTAACTTCCCTATTTACCTAACATTACATCTATTTTATAAAAGATATCAATTGAGCTATGGCATATATGTATAAAAACTGAGAAATCTGGAGAAAAAATGCGAAATTTACCCCAATACTTTATTTAATACTCACGTTGTATGCACGGCGAACCGCCAAATCTAATTTACTTAAATCTTAAACTATAAGCGACGACGGTAATTTCATTTCGTCGTATGAATTCATCGGTGCTGAAAGTAATGACAGAGAGATACTTGACACCCGGTGCTTTGTGCCTACCAGCTAAAATCCTAAAATGTTCTTTACGATTGTATCAAAGAAACTATCAGTAGGCGAAAGCTCTCATATAAGTTATTTTGTTCTCGCGTCGTGTGCGGACTGCGGACGGAACCACGTTCACTTTCCTCACGATTACGAAATTGATATCGTGATTGATGATAACTGCGCGGAGATAGAATCTCCGCAGTTCGACTATCGTTTCGTACCGGCCTATCTCTGTTAATCGATCCGAGAAATTTTTGACGGGCACGTGTTTTGGGTCGATGCACTTGATAAACGTTATGTATAACAACATAACGTCACGCTGGTGTTTCCCCGAAACGGTAGGCGGAGGAGTCTACCACTTCACGTTTTATCTGTTGTGTTTTACTTTCTATAGAACGGGGGGTTGAGCCTATTCAAGTGGATTTTTCGGATATATAACGGACATGTCGACTTCGCTACCTAATTGTCGTCTATAATATAACAAATAATGTTGCATTCAAATCGTCACGTATAAAAATTGAACAATAGAAAAGATTACTACATGACCAATTCTGATAGAGCTGGTTTTTCCTTTAAAATTATTACGGTAAATTTCAATATAAAAAAGTTTCAAAAGTTACGTTTATATTAATAAAGTGGTATCGCTGAGAAGGGGTCATGTATGCAAACGAAACAGCCTGCATAACCATACCTCAATCCAAACTCTTTTCTGCTCTACAATCTGATTGGTATCAGTACGACTCAGCTATTAAATAATCGTACATAACCATAATTATTACCAATGGTATGTAATTATTCTGCTGTTTTAATATTGTGTGTATAATAATTTACAGACATAATATTCTAGCATAATATTTGTAACATTTTAAATTGCAAATAAGTTCATATAACAGCTTAGATTATGACATCATAGAGAGTCTAATACTGATGATAGCATATGAAATGATGACCAGTTCAGTTCCCAGACAATAACCCAAGAACTTTTCGAGGAAAGGAAAGATTTTTGTAGCCGTCCATTTTAGGTTGCGTCCACGCCTCAAATCGGCTGAATAACGGCCAAATGTTAACCGATTATTATAATAAAAAATAGAGCGTTACCAACTTTGCTCTTCAGTAAAAACCGACACAGATCTAAAATTACTATACGCACAGGTATTCGAATTGGCTGTAGCAATAGTTTTTATTCAAGGTGTGGGCGCAACATAATGGTTCTGACACATTTTTGGACGCAACCGCCGCCGGTTGCGTGCCCGACCACGCAATCTTAAGTTAATCTAATTTCTTGTGCATATCAGTTTAATCAAATGTCTTGATGCTGTATGGTACATTATGAAATTTTAGTTGGATCATTTATTGTAAAATATACTCTTTATATGTGCGGCCCACTCCTCGTATGCATCAGGACCATTACATTTGTGATTATTATGCGATAATTAAGGAAATAAACGGACTCTATAAATTTAGTTTAACCCACTTGACCCATTAAAACGCCTAATTTAAAACCCTTATTTTTTTACTGAATGTAGAAAACGTAGGTAGAGTTAAGACCATTTACCTTTAAGCCCGTATTAAATATGGCGTTTATAAAAAAAAAAAAAAATTTTCTAAGGTGTGTGAAGTCTACCAACCCGCACTTGGCCAGCGTGGCAGACTATGGCCTTAACCCTCTCAATGTGAGAGGAGACCCATATTCCAGCAGTGGAATTTTAAGGGTTGGAAAAATATGGCGTTCGTAAAACGTGCACAAAAACATTCGTTCAAATCAACGCATCATGGTGTTCAACGGCTGACTTATGGTACTTTGCAAAGTCGAGTAATAAATTTTGTTTTTCGTTTTTTGTTAAATGTCGACTGCTACCAGCAACAATGTGCTGCAACACAGTAATTCACTTCTTGTTGAGACATGCGATAATAAAACAAAAATTTCTTTGCACGCGGTCCACGAAACAAGTTTCAAATAACGAGCTAAAAGATTTTTTGCTATGTAATACATCTTTACTTTCGACACCGCATGTAAAGCAAGAGTAATAATTAAAACAAACATCATCTTGCGTCGTTTGATCTTATCGGAACATTCTAGTAACACTTGTTCGATAGTCCGAATAATGTGACGAAAAAGCGAGATACGGAAAATGCAATGAAGATTACTTTATCTTTATGTAAAACGGTTTTTGAACTGTGTTCAAAATTAGAATTCCGATGCAACGCCGATGCATGATATTTACGAGACAATGGAGCGACGGCACCGACTGGCGATGAATGTGTAAAATGTCTCCGAGTGAGCGAAATGTTAAACATCTGCTTAGAATTTATGTTGAGACTACAGATAAAGAAGCTCCTGTTTCGCAACTCTTTTGTGTTTAAATTCTTTATACTCTTCGGTATGCAAGTAAGTCACTTATTATGTTACTAGTTAAAGTTAATTAGTTACTTATCCTGTTTAAGTTGCGCCTTTTCTATATTAAGTCTTCATCATCAACGCTTATATCGTCCCGCTGTTGGACTCGGGTTTCCTCTCAGAATGAGAAGTGCTAGGGCAATAGTCTACCGGCTAAGTGCGGCTGGGCAATCGTTCCTTAAGTGTTTATTGCCAATATTACAGTTCCATTGATAACTTCCATGCATAGTAAAATATTTTTCCCTATTTACACCCTTCAGGAGTCACTATTCATTCTACTACTAAAGAGTGAATCCTATCTTACCATTAGAGCTAACTCCATGCTGACTCTATCATTTATATTAACATTATTTCTATTATTATTATATGATTACGCCAGGTTCCTTTTCTCTGTAGACAGGATGTACCGAATGCCATATTCATATTCTTAAAGACCCGATGTGCGTTTGCGACATGTGCCACATTCTTCATAGACGCACTGATTGTAGAACCGGTTTGTAAGACCTTTGACTCTCTTATCAGTTAGTATCCAACTTATTGGTCTTCCTCTTCACCTGCATCCATCAACATTCTATTTGTAAATCTGTTTAGTTATCCATACAAATATAACGTGAGTTCTAGAGCATTGTATAACAATACGTTTTATTTTCCTAGCTCGTGCATTCTCGGCGCGCTCACGTCATGATGTCAGCGCTACACCACATTCTGAAACGTAGAACTGGTTTATTGATTCTGTAATAAAAACTGTTTCTTCTTCATCATGGAGGCTTCTTAGATATATTTATGAAACTTTAATTGTTATCGTTTGCAGATTCTATACAGATAAAATGAATCATTATTCGTCATGTAGAATTTGAAAAACTTTTTTTTCTTCGAGAGACGTGTGATGTCCAAAGGCAGATCGGTGAATAAGGAATAATGACGATGGTAGTAACGATGATATTGATTCGTAATAATGATGTTTAAAGGTAGTTAACGAAACAGTGATCTCCTGATAAGCGCAATCGCATGCCGTATCTAGTTTCTGCATGGAGTCTTTCCCAGATCGTTATACTTATCTAGCTACACTACGTTTGCCAAACCACGATCGCCAACCTTCAACTCTTTGTCTCCAACTTAACATTCCAACAACTAACACGATATATGTATATCTATATCGTGATATTCGCACCAATAAAGGCAATGAATACAACATTTTTACTATTGTTTCTTGACACCGCGACCTTCTATATCGATACATTGACCTACAAAATTGCAACTTTAGCAATAGCCACAAATGATTCATAGACGGTCATACAAAACATACGTACGTCAATAGAAAGCGTATCTGAAACGTCGGAATCAGAACGAAAGTTGTCAAAGCAAACATTGTCCTATTTCTGTCATGTTATGATTCAATTTGCAAACGCAGCGGTCACCGATTTTTGCGGTTTCAAGATGAATGAATCATTGATGTTACACAAAAATGTTGTCGTTGGTGTTGTTGTGCTCATTGATTCAGGCATACATGAAGATAATACATGTACATATATTCCTTTATAACCTACATAACCATCTTCTTACATTCGGATAATAAAGTACGATGGAAGACCAAAAAATACGCTCGTATTCTACTCTTTGATGAGTGTATTATTTCTATTGTTTCATGTTATATATGGTTTTAATTACACTATTCATCATGGTATCCCCAAAATTATTCTACGTATCAAATCAACAGTCAAACAATTCATGCAAAACAAAATGAATAAACAGTTACTCGTGTATGAAATAATATTTTGTTTTAGTGTCTTCAATGATTAGTATTTTATAATAATATTCTTTTACTATCCAATGGTATTTAAATAAACGACAGTCGCAAGTAAAGAGACAATAGTTCTAGATTTAGACTTTGAGACTTTAGTCACAAATGACACATTTTAAAGACAATTATCGCTGACTTGATTGTTATGGCACTAGTCTTCAACGAGTCAGCGCACGCTTTATTGAACGCATGCTATGGACTTGATCAACGACTGTGTTTATTATTTTAAGAAATAATCAAACTACTTATCATGTCTCGTTATTAGCAACATTTATTAGTGACATGTGAAATTGCATAGCGTTCCTATTAAAAACAATTTAAGACGTTGTATTAAGAATTGTGAATTTACATCATAATAAACACATAATATTAATAGTGTAGTTTCAACCCGAATTTTACTCTTATCAGATTAATTTAAAAAATCGTGAACTCAAAAAACCTATAAAATTGGCTATTTAACGAACGATTCAACGATTAATTTATCCTCTGTTCTATATGCGATTCTAACAAAATCGGCTCAACAATATAACTGTACTGGAGAATATACGTGTATATATAAATATATGTTCGTTCGCGAAAATAACGAGTGACCGCATTAAACAAGGAACCGCTGTGTATGCTTACAGTCAGTTATCTTTGTTGAGATTTAGCGAAATTGTAAAATAAACCTTAAGGTACTAGTCACAGAGTTTGAAATAACAAAGCATGGTGAAACGCACACCAGATGCCAATTAAAACAGCAAATGCGCGAACCCTTTAGGACACAAATAATAATCAATATCGGACTAGAAATGAAGTCAGTACGTCTTACAATAACCATACACGGATATGATTTAATGATAGATTAAATATCTAACAATTTGCATAAGTTAATGCAACAGTGACCATATGCCCAAACGTAAGCTTACGCTCACTTGGCGTGTTTCACCATTGCTCCACTCGCTTAGGAATAAAGTTCCATACACATCACAAAGGAGTTAGGAGCCCTTTTCTGGACTGTTTCTGGAGCCTTACTGCGTACTATGTTGCTCTTTGAGAATGAAGAAAAAGCGGTTGCAGTTTCAAAATCGATGTCGAATTGACAAAACTGACTTGCAAAACGCGTCTAGTTATTGAAGTAAGTATTCGAAATGACTGTCAACAAGGTTAAATGTTTAAAAAGTTGATTAACTAAAGAAATTTAGGAATAAGCATGTATATTATAAGACTTATGGCAACAAGAACAATGTAAAAAAGAGTAATGGGTGCAGATAAATAAGACAATGCTACTCCAAAACTTAATCTGGTGTTCATATTTAGATATACAATCAAATGTTGATAAATTGAATCGAGTCCAGAATGGAACAAGTCAATCAGAGACACAGTCTTTGGACTTTACCCGAACAAAAAATAAATCCTCATTAAGTTGAAATATAACAAAGACAAAAATTCATCACTATTTTCTATCACGGTGATGGAAGCAGAAGAAGTACACCAGCTGTATTATACTAGTTTCAACAATAGCATTTTTTCGCTATATTTCGGATAGTTCCATGAACATACAGAAACAAAGAGTCTTGGCGGATAGGCATCGAATTGTGTCAATTCTCTGAATACTGATATATTGCACCTATAGCAACGGATCGCCCTATAACTATATTATGATTTATGTTTTGGTTTATATAAATCAGCGATTGGTACATATATTTTACACAGCAGATGCAATAGTCAACGGAACAGAGACGGAAGAAAAACGAGAAGTAGTAGATGAAAGTGTAAGCCAGACATCTCTGGAGCTAGTTGTGCAACATCACGGAATCCAGCCATGTTTTGTGCGCACAGGAAGCGCACACCATTGTTCGACTGTCGATTGTATTCATGTATGGAACTGTCGTTAATAATATAGTGGCGTAGATTTTAATTGCATACGTATTGGATAATTGAACTTTTTGCGTTATTACTACTATATATTATATTATCAGTACAGGTCTGTTACGAAAACATAGACAGAGAACATCTTGTGCTAAATATTTCTATTCTTATAGACGTCAGGTGTTTCTACATTCATCGCTGTCTGCATACATATAATCCAGTTTCGCAGTTTTCTGACTCCTCCAAATCATCATTCCTAAATCAAATTTGTATTTTAGTTCAGAAACAGACGAATGCAATTCAAATTCAAATAAATCAGATTATCTATGTATAAACAAATAAAAGATCCGTAGAGAATTAATTATCTGTGAGAAATAATGAAGCAGTGATATAGATAGCAGATTGACATGGGAAATATCGCGTGCCTCTTGTTTATGATGTTTTTGTTTTGTTGCGTGTGTTTGAGATTTCCCACGACGGGTACGAATGTTTGTTTTTGAAAGTAGACCACAACAATTCACTAGAACGTGATTCGTCCTTACCTCCGGTACCGACTGACTTTTGCCCCGGCAAAATTTGCACTCGTTTAGTCTACTGCTAGTATTACTAATTTATCCGTTTGGCGATTCGTATAATATTAATTCGTACTTAGTTTTTACTGGTGCAATCTTGTAAGATATTCGTACAGTATTAACTTATTAAAGTATTCTTATAAAAATAATCTTGTCAAATTATATTTACTGTATTTGTACAGAAAATTAATGCTTCGTAGCGTTTTTGTTAATGATATGCTACGCTATTCCCTGATTTATTTTAAGCATTTAGCCAATATATCTTAATTACAAATGCCAACCATCACTTCGGTAGCGTGGCATACCACGGCCTTAATTCTTCTAATTCTGAGACGAGGCCCATATCCAATAAGGGAATGATAAAACGGTTGATGATGACGATGAAAGTGAATTTATGTTATTAAAAACATTTCTAAATTTCGTATTCGAAACATCTTTTTTAAGTTAGGCTGACATAGAACACGTAATCCTTATAATAATGTTATATGTATAGTATTATATCATAGCAAAGGCGTCTCCAAATTTGCTTATTGACGCAGGACTGGACGAACCAGTTTTTGTCCATAACTATCTAAGCTCGAGCTATAGAACTCGGCACTCGAAATGGCCAAACACTGTCTGTTTTTATATCTTAAAAGGTAAATTGCGGTTCGCACCTTGTATTGAATGTAGTCCCATCACTTGTGTTTTTATTTATGACACTTATGTGTCCGATGAAAAGCAATAATCCTTGAACTGGTATGTCCATACGTAAAGTAGTAGATATAAGGACAAAATTATAAAATCTTTAACGTAATCTTGGAATACAAGATTTGTGTGGTTTACAAATTTAAAGATGGTTGGAATGGATGGATTTAATGGATGGAATTAATTAATTATTGAAAGAGAAAATTTCATTACCAGATTTACCCTTTTTATGTTCCGCACTTAGCTACGAATTTTCTCTCACAAATGCGATATGGTAATTATAAAGAGGCACAATTTCGTTTAATTTAAACAAATACTAATGTAATTTAAACTAGAAGTTGAATTCTAAACCACTAAACTGAATATTATAACAACAAACCATTTGACTATGCTAAAAAATATCTCTAAAGAAAAATAATTAATTGATGAACAAGACAAATAATGTCTACGGTATGTAACACCCACGTCGATTAATCAATATTTAGATACCGGAATAACTGGTCGATGCAGATGGCTTGTCCGTTTATATCAATGCCCAATTTGTCCACATTGCAGTGCCCAAAAAATTCGGAGAACAAGTTGTTGACATAACATGACTTTTTACTCAATGAGAAGAGGCTTACACAGGAAAGGGAAAGTGCTTTTATATTTTGTGACAATAATTACTCTGTGGTGTTTCGCTTGATTCCAGCTTGTGCGTAAATCGATATTGTAAAAAATAATGATGGTTAAACGGTGGTCCCTTGTTGTTCGGTCATCGATTTCCATTTTTGGAGGTCGCGGTATTTTTTGGTGGCTTTTTGCTCACGAGAACGTGTCTTGGACGTAGCAAGGGCTGTCCAACATTCTTATATAACCCATTGTAACTGTTCGGAAATCAATTTTGTCTATTTTTTACCCGTCTTCACCTGTAGAAAAATCTTAGATATATAGATTTTTAATCGTTCGTTCTTTAGGATGCGGATATTGTGCGTTTCTAATAAGAAAACATCACATACAATATACATACATTAAAGTTATGACCTCCTCATATGACTCTATATTTCAATTTGGTTTGATGTTCAGTAGTAATTTATCTATAGTTATATGTACTCATAAGGGTCTTGGGAACTCTTGGTTTGAATTTATCTTGGTAACAACCCTACAGCGTATTTTATAAAGCGATTCCAAGCGTAAATGTCAACGATAACGACATGTAATGCAGTGTAGGAATTCTCGTAGAAATCACCCTAAAGCCGGACCCGAACACACCTGTCTCGCAAAACTCCAGTCGGTTCTTCCGTTGCATTCGTAACGGACGTTTTAATTGAATTAATGTTATGCAAATCGGTTTCCTTGTCGTGTTCACAAGTTGCCACACTAGCGCCCCACCTAGCTGTTTCTCTTCACTCAGTACCTACATTTTTTTTCATTTAAAGTCTAGTATTGGAGAGTATTTTGTGCCATTTTAGAGAAAGCTCACTTTTACCGTTGGTGGTAATTAGCGGTCGGGTCGAGGACAAAGCCTGTTATTATCGAAGAAAGAATATCATTCAATAGGCTCCTTTCCCTTCGGGTCATTAGACGGCTGTCGAAAATGTGTACGAGTCGATGATATTCCGAGTTTTTATGACGCGTTATAATTTTTTTCTATTGCAATCGTCATTGTCAAGTAACGGCCTAACTGTAGCGTGCATTTCACGCATTTTAAAAGAGAGATCAAAAATGTATTACTGACGCTTAGCTCTCTCGCTATGGCGATGGACATGATATATATACATAGCATTCTAATATCCGCTTAATATGGAATCGAATCTGCACCGAAATGTGTTGTAGATGGACGAAGAATAAATTATATCACATGTTTTAATTTTTTTTGTG
>DWMG01002421.1:0-13282 GCA_018244855.1 Elbella merops
GATAAAAATATGTAATTAAGCGTGACATAAGGCAATGAAAAAAACGTAATAATCATGAAATTAGCGAGTCGGTAAAAGCAATAGTGAAAAAAATCATATAATTAAATTAGACACGAGCATGCGGACAAAATATAGCATAAATCAGGGATTTCATTGACTGTGGAACCAAACTTGGTCGATTACAAGTCGAAGGAAGTCGATTATTTTGTTATACCACGAATAATATCATTATATTTATAAATTTAATGTGTTCATAAAATTAATAATTGCCAGTAATTAGTTTTTCCGCAGCTGGTTACAATATAAGGCATCATGAACATTTTGATACCGCATTGTTTTATCACGAGTAGTCTCTGATAGTAGTCCATTAAGCATGATATCCTTATATACAATTGTGGATACATTGCCGATAACACTTCTCTATTTAATATTGTTCTTTATTTCGGGATTGATCATTTTCCGAATAATAGTCGAACCCACTAAAGCTATGTGCAAATGCGAGACGCAGCTGGACGGGAAAACCGCATTAATAACTGGTGGAAATGCGGGGATTGGATTTGAGACAGCAAAGGATTTAGCCCGGAGAGGTGCTAGGGTTATAATCGCTAGCAGAGATGAGAAAAAATCACGAGAAGCTATCGAAGATATTATTCGAGTAACGGGCAACAACAAAGTGGAGTATCTATACTTGGATCTCTTCAAGCCAAGTTACATAAGAGAGTTCGCTGAACATTTCAATAAAACCTTCGACCGTCTGGACATACTCGTCAATAATGCCGGCTGTGCTGGCAACAAGGCCTGTTTAGCTGAGAATGGAGTGGACATCGTGATGCAAATCAACCACATTGGGCCATTTCTTCTCACCAACTTGCTTTTGGAGAAAATGATCAGTTCCAAACCCAGTCGTATAATCATAGTGGCGTCGAAACTCCAGAACATTGCCAATCTGAATGTAAATGACATAGCCGGTGTTTCCGCAAAAGGCTATTTTACAAGATACTCGAATTCCAAACTGTGCAACGTGCTGTGGGCGAAGGCTTTAGCGAAACGAGTTCCCGATGGTGTGACAGTGAACTCCGTGCATCCAGGTTTGGTGTTGACAGATTTATTTCAAAGATATGGTACTGCTCCCATCCGTATCCTCGTGAATGTGATTGTTGGCGTACTTTTTAAAACAGCAGAGGAAGGGGCTCAGACCACGATTCACCTTTGTGTGTCGCCGAAGGTGGACAACTGTTCGGGTGGATACTACGCAGAGTGCAAGCTTCAGAAATATTATAAAATAGCCCAGGACGAGGAGTTGACGGAGAAAGTGTGGTCCGAGAGTGTGCGATTAAGTGAAAAGTGAAAATATTTATAAATTACATATTTTTTATCGTTTTTTACTGTACCACAATCTCCTGTCACATGTGTTTCATATAAAGTCATTAATTTATGAGTAGAAAATTAATTATTTAGTTTAAGATTACGGGCATAAATCCCCTTTTAGGGGAGGCCTATGTCCAGCAGTGGACTAAGATAGGCTAATGATGATGATGATGATGATGAGCAGAAAACTCTGTTTTTGAAACATTTGCGTTTGGCTTGAAGAGTATGGTTAGGTCTGGGAGTGGCGCAGCTTTTTTGACTAGCACAAATATAAGAGACGTATTAAAAACATAACAAAAAGTAACATTACGCTTGTAATCCCCGGAGGGGTAGGCAGAGGACTGTAGGACACTCCCACGTTTGACCAGTTATGTCTACGTCTCACAGTGGAACAGGTGGCGAGTCCATTTTCATGCACCGGGCATTGATCCAGCAACTCCGGGCCACTACTAGACATTTCTATGAGAAATTTTAAAATCGGGAGATCCAATAGTATCCGACACGGGAATCGAACCCAGGCACTCGATCAACACTCGGCTTGACCACTTTATCAACAAGGCAATCAAAATAAAAAACAAAGGCTTGTTACTTACCAATAATTGCACCTATTTTTGTCTAACCTATTACCAAAGTTAATAGGGCTTCTTGACACATACTCGTACGTATATTCGTACTCCTATAGCCCTGTTTGAGATTTATTGCAAGTTTAGAGACTGCTGTGCACTCGTCTGGCAGTTTCCGTACAAATGAATAATGAGTGTTTGTAAAGTAGGTATTGTTCTACTTTTAAATGTTTCGTGAGTGTTTATACACGTGATTACAAATGTACCGGCTTAACTCACGTGAGTTTTTTCAGGATGGCCCGGCTAGGTTGTACCTGTACGAGGTCCTTCCTCATGAGCTCCCGGCGCTTGCAGCGAGGTCGCGGCGGGTCTCCGCCGGTACATTTATAATCATAGGTATTGTTAAGCTGGTACATTATAGTCATAGGTATTGTTCGTCGAAATATTAAGCTTAAATGAAATGTAAAATGAATTGAATAAATAAAATACCAGAAATAAATTAACCTCGTTAGTAGTAGCCGTAATAATATTTAAATTTAAAACGCTCCTCATTAAAACTCATTTGAAATTACGTACATAGTTACTTTTTATAAATTCAAGTCATTCGGGCTTAGAAAAAAACAATGAATTTAATGAGCGTGAATGAGCAAAATCTATTCTTTGAATAACAATGATGTATATGTAAAAAAAAGTCATAATATCAATGTAATAAAATAAATGTTTATTAATAAAAATAAATATTTTTTGATAAAATTATTCATTCTAACTGATTATGCTGAACTGAACTATTCGAAACTGAATTTTAATATTTGTTTTTTTTTGAACAATCCGTTTTGTTTAATCCGTTTTTTTGCCAGCCTTTTTTTTATTTTCTGTTTGAAATATCGAAATAGATAGGTATGAGCATTATGGTATCAATATATTTATTTGCACTTTTCTCAACAATGCACTACTTTTACTTTTCGCAATATCTGATGCTCTCCGTCCACAGTTTGTCTGTCAACTCTTCGTCTTGAGCGATATTGTAGTAACCCCGCCGTTTGCATTCAGCATAGTACCCCCCCGAACTGTTCTCCAGTTCAGGAGAAACACAAAGATGAATGACAGTTTGGGCGCCTTCTTCGGGCGTCTTGAACAGAATACTTAAAACGAAATGGAGAATCTTTTTCGTAACAGGACCAAGTCTTTTAAAAATGTCTGTCTTTACTGCTCCGGGATGTAGGGAGTTCACTGTTACGCCGTTCGGCAGTCGTTTTGCCAAAGCCTTCGCCCATAAAACATTGCAAAGCTTGCTGTTGGCATATTTTATAAAATAACCCTCAGTATTCACTCCAGCTACGTCGTTTATGTCGAATTTCGCAATATAATGCATTTTTGAGGACACTATCACAATGCGGCTGGGTTTACATGCGATTATTTTTTCCATTAGCAAGTTGGTTAGAAGGAATGGTCCCATGTAGTTGACTTGCATTACAATGTCTACACCGTTTTCAGCTGTACGCGCTTTAGGACCGGCGCATCCTGCGTTATTCACCAAAATGTCCAGCCGATCGACAGTTTTGTTGAAAGTCTCAGCGAATTCCCGAATGCAGCTTGGCTCGAAGAGATTTAAGTATCTGAATTCAACGTTGATGTTGCCAGTTGTTCGTACAATACTGTCTACGGCGTCTTTCGCTCTCTTCGCGTCGCGACAAGCGATTATGACTCTTGCGCCACGCTGTGCCAAGTCCCTGGCCGTCTCCAAGCCGATGCCCGAACTGCCACCGGTCACTAGTGCGACTTTTCCGTGCAGTTTCGTTTCACATTTGCATACACCTTTAACCGGCTCTAAAAATAGCCGACAGCCGATCAAAAAGGCGCCAAATAGCAGTAGTATGTAAAATAATATTTTTAATACACACACGGTTGCACAATATAAAATAAACATTGTCAAAGTGTGGACGTCGCCGCTATGAACACCGCACTGATGACTATATGATGATCCGTTACTATTCCAATTAATGAGTCCAGGATCGCGCGCGGTCAGGGTTCAACGAATACAATATCGTCCACAAAGTGAAGAAATATGTATATGTTTTCGTACGCATATAGGTAGTTAATTAGAATTTATTTGCATTTTGTTTTGTTAGTAGTTGGTAAAAATAGTTGGATTGGGCAGACGGACTACGAGGTTTTAAATGTTATACACGAGCCAGTAGGTAAATGATACACACAACAGGCTGACGTTGAGGACGAATACTTAATTAAACCTGGAAAATTGCCTAAAAATCTATTTATCTATATACGAGTACGAATAGGTTGAAGTGGCAATTGGCAAGCCACGTCGCTCGAGTGACCGACAACCGTTGTTGAAGAAAGGTCATCGATTAAGGGTAGCCTATGTCCAGCAGTGGACATCCAGAGGCTGACGATGATGATGATGATGACACACGTAGGAACTGGGAGTCACACGGGTTTTGCTTTGCTTAGTTTAAATGATGTCCATATTATTGTTATTGTATTATTATATTTTCACGCCAGATCCCTTTCGTGGTAAGCAGAGAAAATCGAGTGCCAAATATCTCAGTCCTTACAGACCTGCCGAGCGTCTTGTTTATAACAGATAAACAGTTACTTTCATGTTTATAATGTGAATATGAGCTATTGACATAAACGGTTGGTCATAGGTTTTACTTTAAAGATCAGATGGCCGTGCGGGGATATGTCCCAAGATATTATTATTATAGATACTATCAACTCCCGTTGATAGTATTCTAGAACTGTAAGTGAGCTAAGCACATTCTGCGAACGTATACCAATATTCATTAAACTGATACTTAGGACTTTGGTCGAATCGCGACAAAACCTGAACAAGAGATTGTGTGACCTCGACTTACCAGCATGACAATGTATGGCAACTCTCCCTTCCTGCAGCGCAAAGGACAGCACCTTCGCCATGTCAAGCAGACCGCTCAGACTGGCCTCTCCGTAGTCCGGCCAAGCGAAATTGTAGTAATATACTAAAACGATGAAGAATATATGTTATTTAAGTCCTACCTATGAAGCAGCAGTCCTGTCAAGCAGTGATAGCCTAGTGGTTAAGAATTCAGCCTCTCACTCCTGGAGTGCTGGGTTCAAACCCATGGCGCGCACCACTTTACAAAAGTGCGTTTTAAGTTTAAATATCACTTGCTGACGGTAAAGGGACACATCGCGAGGAAACCTGCACACCTTAGCATTTATGAAAAAAATCTCTAAGGTGTGTGAAGTCTCTCAATACGAGAGGAGAACCATATTCCAAAAGTGGAATGACAGATGGGTCGATTATTATTATTTATTAAGTATTTTGATAGGTGGTAGTGTTGCCAATGTGGCGACGGCACAAATGGATTAAATTATTATTTTGTCCGCTACCCACATTAAATAACAGTCTAGTGCGTATGCTAATGGATAAGCCAAGCATTACATGATGTGGGGCCCTCTACGTCAATGTCTTCGTACAATTAACATATATAATTATACCCCAATTTTGTTCTCGCGTTTAGCTTGTAATAGACTCTAGGTGGCGCTACCTCTTTGGTATTTTTGTTGTCGCGCATAAAATTTCTGACTAACAAGAGGTAAGGACATTAAAGATGGTCAGGACTATCCTTGCCCTGACCAGGCAAAAACATCGCGACGTGAAATAATATATGATCCACCAGACACTGTATGTTCATTATGTTAATGGGCTAAATGGACTCTATGAGTTTGCATTTGTTTCTTATTTTGATAAACAAAAAACATAACATACTATCATTTGCCATGAAGATGTTGGGGTCGTAGGTGAACCCTGATGTGGTGAGGGGCGGGCCGCAGCTGGCGTGCTCTCCCGCCATCTGCAGGTTGATCACCGACCGGATTCCCCAACTGGAATTAAGACATTGGTCTGCTTCGTTGGTCGAGTGGTTGAACGACTACTGAGCTGGAGGGCGTGGTTCGATCTCGGGTCGTCTATTACTGGGTTTCTCTACCTGGATACTCTCAATAGGAGCACGGAGTCTGGATTTGTAACCGCTGTATCGCTAAGCGTATAAAAACGTCTCTATTGAACAACATAATTTAAATTTTAATATTTGTAATAAGCCCGTATATATTTTTAGGCAATTCCAAAATTATTTATTGTCTGCATTCATAAAGTATGTGAAGTTACTTGATAAATGAATTTTGTACTTTCCTATTTGTAATATTAACACCATCAAGATTATTTGACTGTTAATCTAAAGTCAAACAGTTGACTGCCTCGTTGCTCGTGTTGGTTGCAAGTGCGACTGCCGATCGGGAGGTCCCGGGTTCGGTTCCCGGGCCGAACACTACAAAATTTTCTAATTTAGATTTTCTAGTAGTGGTTCGGAGTCTGGATGTGTGCCCGATGCATAGCAATAGGCTCATCACCTATTCCATAGTGGGACGTAAACGCAACCGATGAAACGTGGGAGTATTCTGCATTCCTCTGCCTTCCTCTTTGGGGATTACAGGCGTGAAGTTACGTTTAATCTATATAAATAAGAATGAATTGCAATTGTAAAACATGTGACGTCAATCAAAACAAAACAAAGGCGCGTTAGGATTATCTTTGGTACGCCTTCAAGTTTATTAGAGGTCGCATGTCGTTAATGGAAATAGTATTAACCCAAGTGTAATTCAATTATTCTGCGCCCAGCGGAGCGGGCGGTGTCAGCTAGTTTGAGATATTACTAAGATTGTATTCATGAGTTAATAGATTTTTTCAATTCGCGCATAAGCTGACCTATATTTGGAAATAAAAAAAGACTTATCCAATTTTATAAATTCTTGACTTCAAATATCGACTCCAACAGCCCCTTTTTATGACCTAATACATATGCGAATTAGACATTACACCTGTGGAATTGTTGTATGATGTTCCTCGCGGCGATGCTCGCGGTGCTGGGGCGCGCCATCGCCAGAATGTCGTCTGTGACCCTGGGGACATGAACGTTATTGGTACACATATATTGCATGGTTTTCTAGCAGTCTGAATATTCGAGAAGACTGTCGACTGATTACACGTAAGTTTCTAACATAAGTTTCATCTAGATTAGTACTTACCTACATATTATCAATCATCTTATACGTGGCATAAATCAACATGTTTTGCAATATACTTTATTGAGTCGTCATTTTCTTATCATCATCATCATCAGCCTACTCCCGTCCACTGCTGGCCATAGGCCTCCCCAATGGCACGCCACTGAGCTCGATAGGATATTTTGTTATAGGTAGGTAGAGTTAATACACAAAGACAAGAGTCCATTTCTAAATAGTTCGCTCAGCGAATTATTCAGAAGTTTCTATTTTAATCGACACACACATTTTGATCGCTTACTAACACAAAAAACAAATGTTACAACTCACAATTTTCATAAGCCTATTAAACAACGTAGGAGGGAAATGGATTTCATTTTATATGTATTTCCAGTAATTTTCAGCATTCGAAACAAGCGTGTTACCGTTGTTCGCTGTAATAAGTAATTAGGCCTCAACATTTGGTATGCAAAATGTATTTTAATGAACGTACAACCAGAGGGGAAGTCGCGCGAATGTGGACAATAATGTACATAAACGCCACTGACTTTGTTCGGGTCGGCGCCGTAAGTTCTGTTGTTAGCGGATGTCTTCTAATTAATTCTAATGTTCATAGCATCACGCCTGTAACTCTCTACATGTATGCAGAGGACTACAGTACAGTCACGACGAGATATTATAAACTCTAGCAAACAGTTCAACGACGAGGCAGTCATGTCAGTTTTCTGTATGTAATAATATCGTGACAGGACTTTCAATTTGAAGTCTGCGCTGTAATAATAATTTACACTTTTAGAGTACTGTTTAATATGTATGTTAAATTGCATTTTTAGTTTTAACTAAAATTAAATGGTAAATAAATAGATGATTCATCATTATCAGCCGACTCCCGTCCACTGGTGGACATATGCACGGCACTGAGCTCGATCTTCAGCTCGTCGCATCCAACCACTGCCAGCCAGGTGGAGTGACGATATACACAAAATAAATAGATACTTTATGTTAAATATAAAAGTATATGTTGTGTTACAAATAAATATTAATTGAGTAAAATGTACACATACAACTTTATTACTATATCGCTAAGTACGTCTGATTTGAAATGGCAAAAGCAAGGTTGTTCTAGGCGTTAAAACTAAGAAATTATTCATCCTTGACCGGTGTTGTGTGAAAGTTCACAAGTGAACAATTAATTAACTACACAGTTGTTTTACTATTAAATGTTTCGTGAGTGTTTATTAACATTATTATAAATGTACTGGCTTAACTCACGTACGTTTTTCGGACGTTCGTCTCCGCCGCGACCTTGCTGCAAGCGCCGGGAGCTCATGATGAAGGACCTCGTACAGGTCAGAAACTAGTCGGGCCGTCCCGAAAAACATACGTGAGTTAAGCCGGTTAATTTATAATCATGTACAGTTATTTATACAATGTACATTTCTGATTGCCTCAGTTGCCTCGTTGGCCTTGTGGTCAAGCGTGACTATTGATCGAGAAGACCCCTGTTCGATTTCCGCGTTAAGTTACACGAGCCACTAGTATGTAGAAATTTCTACATACTAGTGGCTCGAAAACGCGCCGGTTACTTTAATTGATTCATTCGTTTGAGAAACATCGTTTTTGAAAAAATATTAGGATTTATTTTTCTATATTTCATATATCTTATACTAGCTATGCCTGCGACTTCGTTCGCATGGGAGACAAAACTTTTTCTAAAAATAAAGTAGCTTAAGTTACCCCCTTATTACATCAGCTATCTGCCAGTGAAAGTCCCGTCAAAATCGGATCAGCCGTTCCAGAGATAAGCCGGAACAAACAGACAGACAGACAGACCAAAGTAGTAAAAAATGGTATTTTGTTATATGTACCGTGTATACATATATATACGTTCATTTAATAAAAAGCGGTTATTTTAATATCACAAACAGACACTCCAATTTTATTTATGTTGTAGATTCATCTGATAAATGAAGGAAGAACTAAACAGGAAGCCCCAGGAATGGACACGAGGGTCTACTGCTTGTTCTTTGTGAAGAGGCCATAACGTTTTAATTGCACTCAAATTCCCTGAACTTGAAACCTAACCCACTAGGCCATTACTGATTATATAATATATCAATATTTATTGATATTCGCTGTCATCGTCATCGTTATCCCCCTATCTCAGTCCACTGCTGGACATAGGCGTCCCCCAATGAGCGACATCGCGTCGTGTCCTCGGCTTGTCACATCCAGCATCTGCCTGCAGCCTTTCGTTATTATATTGATTACTGGTATTTGATATGAAATATGTAATATTTTTGTGTATAGCAACACCATTTTTGTACGTTTGTCATAGACAAATTAAGTATATTTATTACACTCTTGTAATATGGATGCCGAATAGTGATTAAAATGCTGAGTACAGATCGAATCTAGTAATTGTTCAAATTAAAATAATGGGTTCATTTCAATTTCCTGATTGATGGTTTGGCCCTGCCGTTGCCTGAGCATTGAAAGAAATTGATTAAAAATTGATCTGTGAAGTCAAATTATGTATATGCTCGTAGGTGCTTAAACTACATGTACATATTATATGTGTGTGTCTGCGTGTGTTCGTTCGTGAGTTCGCGCGGGTGTGTGCAATTAATAACGTTTTTTTTCGTACGTTTTACGTTACCAAGCTAATTTGTGAACATATATTATTAATTCAATATTCGTGGCTTAATAATGAATTTAAACTAAACCGTTCAGTAATACGTTCAGTAACTCGTATCTCTAACTGGTAAGATGTGTGATAAATACCTCACCTCCCTGTGTGGTTTTTTTTTTTATATACTTTTATTTGGTGAAACTTTAGGTATTTTATATAAGTTATCTTTATATTAATACGTGAAGCAAAAACTTTGTACCCCTTTTTACGAAAATTGCACGGACGGAGGAGTATGGAATTTGGCACACACATAGTTTATATAGAGAAGGAGTGCACAATGCCAAAAAGGTGTGTGTAATATGTATTACAAATATTATAAATTGAATTAAATAAACCATTTACTATTTACATTCCCATTGTCAATGTCTGACATGAGACGGATTGTTGTCAATAAGTGGCACAGAGGAAAGATTTATTTAAGCATAGTCTTTGACATTAGGACCTAGACAACGCTCAAACTGATTTTTTTATGATTTACTATCGAATTTCGATCGGTACTGAGCCACTTGTTACAGTAACTGCACATTACGGAACATCAGAAGCGTACTGGGTGGATAGTACAAATGTCTGAACACTGACCAGTTAGAGTAGAGGCCTTGGACTGCAGCAGCGCGTTGCTGCGGCAGTTCGTACTGGCAGCGCGCGCCGCCGCAAAACAGCGCGCACTGGAGCGCAGCAGGCGTACTGGTACGAACACGTTCGCTCAGCGCGCTGTATTGGGCTGATGGCGGGTGGTTGATGCGGCGACGGGACTCACGGCTCCTGGAAAATTAATTGTCGTATAGAATATATAATCCTTAGTAGTCTGCCTCGTTGGTTCATCAGGAGGTCCTGGGTTTTATCCCCGCTTTGGTGATATTGGATTTTTCTAACATGGAATTCCCAGTATAGTGGCATGGACTTGGGAGTTGTGGCCGGTGTTTGGCCAAGGTTCTCCCCTTACTCCATAGTTGGGCGTATAACATAGCTGGTGAATAGTGACGTAAGTGCCATTATTTGCTACCTGATCTCGGCTTTACCGACATTTTATTGTTTTGGGTTCGATTCCAGAGCAGGGAAATTTTAGTCATTTTGACTGGATTGATATTATCGACATGTTGTTTCATGTATGTCCATAATAACAGGAATCGTATAAGAACGCATCTTGAATGACAACGGACCTGTCCAAAAAATGGAATCGTGGAAAGTTCTCGAAGTTAATACTGGATTTGCGGCGCTCGTTATCCTCTTTCACTTTCGACATTACTGTTGCTGGTGTTATATTAAAATTTTATCACTATTATTATACGATCACGGCAGGTTTTTTACGGGATAGATAGACAGCACAGATTGCCAAATATCTCTATCGTTACGATAGATTAACCGTAATTTAAGTTAAGCAAAAGAAATGTATGTCTAAATTAATTGATGACACTCCTTCCAGTCCCGGGCCTTTCAAATTCAGTAGTATCCCGCTCTTTTCTTTAGGAAAGACCATTTGGTAAGACGACTTATGGAGAGGCTTATGTCCAGGAATGGACGTCCAAAGGTTGATGGATTTATTTAACAGAAAGATCCATTTAACGTACAATAGGTATTAGTTTTACATGTAAATAATAATCACAATACTTATAATATGTATAATAACTATGGTAAATATATAAACTGAGCTCCGTCTGCGATGTCCCAAAGAAAACGCTCAGTGTGTTGTAGAGAAACTACCAACCGACACTGTGAAGGACGAAAAAAACTCGTTAACTTCAAAAACATTAGTGGCAGTACCGTCAGACAAAAAGTATTTTAAAATAATTGTAATATTGTTATTAAATTGCGAACAGGATGTGGCGGGGAACGATTCGACTCTTATCGTTCTGCTTGGCTGCATCCGACGCGAATTCCAGAATCTCTGCCGCCAGGTATTCCACGGCCGCTGCTAGGTAGGTAGCCGATCCATTGCCGACTCTGGGCGCGTAGTTCCCCTTCCTCAGCATTTTGTGTATCCTGCCCACGGGAAAATGAAAATCCGCCCCCGACGACTTCGATTTATTTTTCTTTACGTTTGATAACATTTTTGTATTCGTTTTCTCCCTTTTTCTCTGCCAACCCGGACTTGGCCAGCGTGGTAGACTATGGGCCTAGACCCTCTCAATATGAAAGAAGACCCATATTCCAACAGTAAAATTATAATGGGTCGTTTATTATTAATATTGTTAAATATTTGAGGATTATCTATCAACATGATTCAATTATGTCGCGTATGTTTTTTCGGGACAATCCGTTACTGGAGGCTGTAGCTTCGATTCGCGGTCATGTCAAATATTAGTGTTATAAGCTGTATTATTGTTTTGTATATAGGAGAACATATTGCATCGACAGCAAAAAAATTACACTACTAATAAAATTAAGATATTTTTATGTTGACGTTCCTTTTGATGCCTAGTAATTATTGATGAGTGTACACACGTGTGTACGATTGTTAGTGGTAATACCATTCGGTAATGGCTCCCTTTTGTGACTATAACAAATATGTGTGTGTTATCGCCACGTTGGTCGAGCGTTTGTAAGGGATGCTGCTGGTCGAAAGGTTCTGATTTTTTGAATTTGAAATAGCTAGTAATATCCCGGAGTCTTGGTTTTTGCCTGGTTTATAGTAATAAATTCACCACTATTCCATGAAGGTATGTATTACGTAAGCTGTAAATCCTGGAAGAGTACTACAGTCCTCTGCCTAACTCTAAGGGGAAATGTATATCTAATTTAGATTTTCTAGTAGTGGTTCGGAGTCTGGATATGTGCCCGATGCATGGCACTAGGCTCACCTATTCCACAGTGGGACATAAACGTAACCGGTGAAACGTGAGAGTGTTCTGCATTCCTCTGCCTGCCTCTTCGGGGATTACAGGCATGAAGTTACGTTACAATGGAGGGAGAATTGGTCTTTTAGAATAACCAGTGGAATAAAAATCATAACAGGTTGAGAAACAGAGATGCCCTCATGCTTCCAATAATATTTTACCGTCCACTGTGGGGCACGGCTGCCCTCTCATTATTATTATATCGTCACGCTATGTCCCTTTCGTGATAGACTAAGGACACCGAAAATATCTGTATCCTTACAAACCTATCGTTCGTCTCCATTATGTATAAGCTTAAAGTTATTTATGATTACCCGTGAGTAATTTGGCATGACAAATTTAATCATTGTGATAACCACACATGCACACATGCACACACGCACGCACGCACGCATACACGCACACACTCACACGTCTGCTCAACATATCCAACCGCTGCCGGCCACTTTGCTCAAATCGTCATTCCACATAACTGGAGGGCGTCCTACGCTACTAAAACCGCAATCATCAGCATTAATAATTTTAACTTTATTAGTAAATCTTTACCCGACTGTAATTTAAGATAAGCAGTGTAAGCAGTGATAGCCTAGTGGTTAAGAATTCAGCCTCTCGCTCCGGAGGTGCCGGGTTCAAATCCATGGCGCGCACCTCTTTACAAAAGTTCGTTTTAAATTTAAATATCACTTGCTAACGGTGAAGAAAAACAGCGTGAGGAAGCCTGCACACCTTAGAATTAAGTATAAAAAATAAATTATATTTTC
>DWMG01002422.1:0-13277 GCA_018244855.1 Elbella merops
CGCCGGTTGTACGAATGGTCGTAGTTATTATGAAGCTTAATAATTCTAATAAATATAATTTATGTTTGATATTGCAAGTAAATACTTTGCAAACAAATGTGAATATAGTACATGGCTTTTTCAATATTCCGGTATCAATCGAATAATTGCTATAATTATTTAATAAAATCAACTAATCGCCTATTGAGATGTGACGTATACGTAACTGGTGAATCGTGGGAGTATACAACGCTCGACTGCCTATCTCTTCAGAGATTACAGGCGTAATGTTACTTTTAGGTTTATTAAGTAATAAATACAAGATAAGCTATAATGTACAAGCTGCTATAGATGCAGTTGCTCGTGTTATTGCGGCCTGTTAAATATACTGGTTGGAAAGAAAACAATGGCAACGTATAAAATATTTAAGTACATCTACAATCACTTAAGAAGCAATAATTAACTTTATTTACATTTCACCGAGAGTCGTTTCGCAACCCTTTCATAAAGCTAGCGGCACAACGGTCTTTGGATAACTTCATTTAATGAATTTTGAAGTATTAAGTCCATGCGAAGCTCATATATGTGAATAACAATTGGTAAAATGTATACTATAAATAATGTCTGTAATATATAAATAAATATATAAATCCAGTTAAAATTGATATTTTTTCTAGTTAATTATAATTCGGTATCACTACATAGAACACGCTAGAATCATAGCTTTTTAAAGGCGATTTATAGTAACAAGGAAGATTATGGCTTATTAAAGCGTAGATAGACATTTCTGGAAATATTAAAAAAATCGGTTTCGTATACCTCCGCCCTGCACAGAGGTTCCGCCGGACGTATAATTAAAACCATCCTTTACTGATTTATCGCGTCCACAATTTATTCCTTTATCTTTGTTTGCACCGCTAATATATCTTTATTCAGTGGAGTTCTGCAGATAAAATTAGCGAATTTGTTCATCGCACCGCTTCTCCTTCTTCATGCTCTGTTTGCTTAAAGGGTTGAATGAAATTATTTCCACTCCGCGTTGATTTAAAATTGCTCTTCTTACAAGATTTAAGTATACGTAAATTGCGTTAGTAAATTACATTTACCAACAACGGCAGCTTGTTATATCGTAACAAATAAGAGCGCAGTTTAAAAATAGTTAACGATTATGTGGAATTGTGTGTACAATTGATTTAAAACACAATACATTCCGCATAAATCATAATTTGCATCAATACTCGGTACCTATTTATTTGAAGTTGGAACATAAGAGCTATTCGAAATTAAAATTGCTGTTAGTAAATCATTATCCCCACGACTTGGTACGCGTGACAACCGGCCATATTTATAAATGACGTTCATGGATGGCATTACTTAATTGCAATAGCTGAAATCCGTTCTTAATAAAATTCAGGGCGATTTATTAATTTTTTCATGCAACGAGCCATGTTCGGCTATGGCTGGACTCGGTAATAAGATTAATAATTCACAAGTTTACGGTGTTTGGTGAGGCTTTGTTGCATGGTGGTGCGCTATCGGCGCGATCTCGCCGCGAAATGGCACCGTATAAAATGCATCCAGAGTGAAGGCTGCCTCGGTCGTTGTTATGACACCTAATATGCATTTAACACGCAATCCCGTGCGGCTCACTTTACGTGTTTATGAGCGCGTTACATTTAAGCGGGCTGTATTAGTGTTACCAACATAACCGTTTCTATGATACGACCGCAGCTCTGCATTTATTTTGATTAACCGCAATCATTTTAATTAAAATATGCTCCGTACGTGTATGCTATTTCGATTATTATCAAATAATAGAATATGCGCAATACTTATAGTTATTGGGTCGATTATACCAGATAATTAATTTTCAATTAACCAAATGGAGTCAGTTGTGTTATAAGTGTGAAATAATTGGAAACGATAAACTTTTTAATTTTAATATGGCGCAATTATTTTAGTTTACGTGCAGATTACTCAACAGGATGTAAAATTAATTATGTTATGAGTAGCCATTTAACATGTTCAAATTTAGGCGTTGTAGTTTTCATTTTAGTCTTACTTTTGAAACTTTGTAACTGGGGATGTAAGGGGTTCCAAACACCAACTCAGGAACCCAAGCCAACCTCACCTGCACGTGGTGCACCCTGCTATAACAGACGAGGCTCTGGCGATCGGCTGATTGCGGTATAGTGCTGTTTAAATAGGCACGGTTTAATGTTCTGGCCGCCGACGGGCAGCAGGGTCGGCGGTGCAAAAAGCCGTGCCCTGCGATGTCCAACCCGCATGCCGGGTGATGATGATGATGATGATGTTATAATACCTACATTGATGTAATGTAAAATTTTGTTTAAAAGCTTAAGTTTTTAGATGAGCTTTTTAGATTTGTATTCAAACGAAAATGTTCTAATGGCTTAAAGACTAAACAGGTTTATCTGGTGATCATCAACTTGTGAGACATATTTTAATCGATTTTCCAGAAGATGTCTACCTGCTCAAATTATAGACATCTTTCTAGATTCGTTTTCACATCTTAGTATTAATAGGTATGTACATAGATTTCAGATTATTTGAAAGATGGACAATTGGACAATGGACAGAGGTTTCATATTTAGGCGTGACTGATGATTCGTTGAGTTTTGTCGGAGATTCTAAAGGCGGTATAAAACATTTGACACATAAGTAGGCTCCGAAGTCGTATCTCGGCTAATACGAACTAGAATATCTGGTGGATGGTAGAAATGGGAGACGAGAAAATGATACATATTTGATACGAGTAGGAACGTGCAATATGTATGGAAGGAATTTTCTTTTCGTATTATTACAGAACTCTCTCGGAATAGCGAATTTTAGAGCTGTATACGCTGTCTCTATATGCTCAAACGTTATTTGGTTCATGATCATTCGAATGATGGCTAAAATAATAATGTGGAATATAGGTGGCAATAGGCACACGAGCAATAGTGCATACGCAGTAATAGATACGACCTAAAGAAGACGCGAAAGAGTCGTGCTGATCATAGTCCTGTGTCCAATAGTGGACATCCAAAGGCTGATGATGATGACGATAATGAATAGTAGACAGGCATTGATAGTCTCATATACAATAATATACCCGTATGCATAAATACTTATGTATACGATAATTTTATTAAGACCACGTTTAAAATGCAAACGAAACTACTCCCCAATAACAAAATAACTACATCATTATTCCGACTTCCGTCGTATCCGCGCTCGGGAGCTCAAAAACTCAATTTTACTGTGGCCACAAATTTAAAAGTTAAAAAGCGAATGCACGTCCACATCCAATTTGAAACGGGGAGGGGAGGCCTTCCGGCCGCGTTTCCTGCGGGGCATTCCAAATTTGAATTGCGATTGGCGTGATTTGTCGACTCTGCGAATAGCACAAAGTCTTTCGCGAGCTGTTGTTGTCAATCGAGTTTGCGAATCGAATTTAGTGTCCATAGTATCTATCTTTTTGATGGGTTCGGAAACGTTTTTGACGCTTCTTACTAAGTCGTTGTTTCTTCGGGAAATAGACACGGAGGCTTTAAACTAAGGCCAAATAGAGTTAGCTGTATACAGGCCGGCTGTAGTATTTGTCTATCTATTTATTTATCTATCTATCTGTATTTAAAAAATCAATATATTTTTCGTATGTTGCTCTTGATTTACAATGTATTATATGTGCTTGTCCATTCAACTATTTAAATTACTAGATTACTAGAAAAATATTTAAAACGGTGCAATCACACTGAATACAGAAATGTAATCAGTACAACAGCAACTTTTAGACAATATATTATATATGTATGTTTAAGAATTGTAGGTACATAGGGTAAAAACCGGATGATGGCACCACTTGTCAAGAAAGCTCTGTTATCAATGGTATGTACTTATTAATGTGTTACTCAGTGTGTATATCAAAACATGGGGCATTGATCTTCTATACTCGCCCATTTTTTAAATTATAGTAAAGATTGATTTTGAGTAAATCCTGTTTTAATTGAACTCTAAAAAAACGGATGTTTTACTAGGTTACTAACCTAAACTAACGTTAAAAATACTTCGGGGGATATTTGCCTTATGTACGGATAAACGCCTGTCCATGTTTTTTTCAGATAGAAACAAACTTATAGTAATTAACTGGCTGTGCCTGCGAATTTATTCGCATGGGAGTCAAATTGTTTTCAAAAATTAAAGTAGCCTAAGTTACTCCTTATTAAATCAGCTGTCCGCCAATGAAAGTCCCGTCAAAATCGGTCCAGCCATTCCAGACATTAGCCGGAACAAATAGATAGACAGATAGATAAAAATTGTAAAAAATGTTATTTTGGTACATGAACCCATATATGAATAAATATTATACATGCATTTAGTAAAAAGCGGTTATTTTAATATTATAAACAGACAGTCCAATTTTATTGTTTCAAAAATTATGGTTTTTATTTTCAAAATTATGGTTTTTATTTTCGTACTCTTTTCAAGAATATATCATAAATTGGGGATATTTCGTTGATTCCTTTTTGTATCAAGTTAAGAGATATTATTTTATATTAGATTATATTGATTATATATATTAGATTAGATATTATTTTTTCAAGTATTTGTTTTATTAAAGGTAAGTTATAGTAAAAAAAAGAGTTGAGTGTCATGAAACACCCGATAAAAGTGACACCTTCATATCATACTCGAATTTTATACAAAAAGTATTCGAAATTAATATAAAATGTTCTATAAGAAGTTATCACTTTCATAAAGATGGAAAAAACCACCAACAGAAAACAATCTGTCTGTACTGGTTAAAGAAATTATAGTTGCGGATAGTTGCTCCTAGAACAACTATCCACAAAAGTCAATAGGGCAACTATCCTTTTTGATACGGATACTTGCCTTTTCTATTTGCGAAATAAATAAAAACTATTTAACAAAAACGTGTAATGAACAGTATAATACAAACCATACCTAATGCATGCAAAGAAATAGAAATCATACTGTAACCTCAATCAGTATTAAAAATATTAATAGAGATTACTAATTATCAATATAATTTTAACGTTTGTCAGTTTCGCCGCGGAAGATTTTTGCTCGCATAGAAAAAACACGTGCGTCTACTCCAACGACTTGTGCGGCTCTGAGGTCTGTGTAGCGGAAGTTCCGATTATGATCGAGCGCTAACACGATCGGCGATGACATAGTGAATTGGAAACTGATGCAAGTATCTCCCCGACGCAACTATCCGGCTTTTACCCTACTAGTAGCATTATTTTTATTTGACTCAACGTCTGCATGCAAATGTTTATGCTGTTGTAAAGATTTAAATCTAAAGGTGCTAATATAGACTTCAAACCGAAATAAAGAAAATCTCACAAGCAAAACAACCTAACAAAATACTAAAATGTCCAATGACTCGTAATAAAGGATGTACACAATTATAGAATTATTAAGTAAAATTATATTTGGAATAAAAAATAAATACGACTTTGGAAAACAAAATTTTGAACATCAACGTTTGTTTTATATTTTATAGGTCCTGATAATGAGGAATCACTTTCGTTGATGAATATCTCCAAAATCAAAGTCATCATTGCCACGTTTCCAGCCTTATCTGAACTAAACTTAACGTTGACATCTTTAAAAGTCCACTTGTTCCGATTGCTTATCTCCATCGTTTGACTGGTAAGAAAATGTACCTAACGCAATATGTCTGTTAACTATATATTTGTAAAATGGACACCAATACTGGATAATATCTGGTTAGATCAGGATAAGTGTAATTACTATAGCTGCTTAGTATCTTCTGGTGTATAGGTATCCATAGGGTCATTGCTCCGCATTCCTACATCCTATAATTAATTCAGTCTCGAACGATCCCATACAAAAAGCGTGCATGGGTGTGTAGTAACCGTGACGAGGGGTATGGTGTTCGTCCTTGACTGTGTGATCGGTTAAAGGCTGAATGCCCTTCGGTTGTGTGAACACATTTTTTTTTTTTTAATTTAATTTAATTAAAGTACTGGTTGATTTAAAAGTAGGCGATCGTGATTTGTGGCGATGTATGGGCGAAGCGAGCTTAGGACTTCAGAGTCATTCATGATGATGATACGTAAATAACAGAGAAGTAAAATTGACATACAGCTTGCAATGGTTCTGTGTTCTTTTAGAATTGGTATTTTTATATATTAATGCAGAACATATAGTAATGGATATCTTGAAACGACTCAGACAGATAGGTACATATCTAACCTCAAATTCGGCTGATTCTGGACCATGAAACCCAGATACCTACTTCATTTACATACACGCTTATATGTTTAATAAAAAACACACGGCAAAAAAACTCGTGCTCGTCATAAAAATATATTTCTTATGTTGACATAAATATATTTGTTCTATAAATAGCTTTTGTATCATAATGACTGAATGAAATATAAAGGGATTACGTATACGTCATAAAAAATATCAATGTTATAAATATAAAGAGAAATAAAAAGGGGATTAGACTGAATAAAACAAAATTATGTGTCATTGAAAAGCACACAGTACAGCGGTTAAATTAAAGCTGTGTTCGAGGAACTGAATTACCATGCGTACCGGATGCGCGCCGCCGCCGCGCCGCCATCTTGTTTTAGTTCAAAAAAGGAACTAGTTTTTAATAGTTGTGTTACTATCAGTAATCATGCTTTTATTATTGTGTTTTTAATCATAGTATGGTTATGGCTTCGCTTGTATTTTCTAATTATTCACACTTAACTGACATTTTATCGGTGTGTTGGTTTAGCGTTTAGCGATTCTCACCGTCGAACCAAACGTTCGATTTTTACTCAGAACAAACGTTTGTTTGGTGAACATTAGTATTTTTACTGCAATTGCGTGTAATTGTTTGTGTATGTATTTATTTACAAACGTATATAAGGGTGTAATTGAGCTATCTAGTCACTAAGGTAAGTTTGGAATCGAAAGTCTGAGTGTGTGTTCTGACAAAATAATTGTAATGTTTATCATTTAAAGGTTTTTTCCTTTCAGTTCATCATACATCGATACATCACATTTACGTACAGTGTTGTCCAGTTATTGAATTATGATAGAAAAAATCTCCAAAATTAACACAGTGTATTATTCCAGTAATATTTCATTATTCACATACATTACATCTGAAAAGTCCCAAAAAAATTCTATACATTTCATCTTCAATTTATCTGGTAGTCGTTGCTTTCAGACCAATACAATTATTGTCCTTACATATGTAGATATGTATAACAGTTATTTTAATATTTCATGCAAGTATACTTCCTGTATTCTTATATATTATTAGAGGTATATTAATTTTCCTTTTGTTCAGGATTGTTCGTATATTGTATACAGCCCGTCTCACTCCAAGAGCGTCATCTTATCCACAAGTGTTGTTACCGTACAAGGGTTGATAATGATGATGGCTGGATTCGTATCCTGGATAGTTTAATAGTGACAGGTTAATTATGGATTATTACTTAATGTAGATAAATTAACATTGCAAATTATTTATAATTTAATTATTACGACTCTTACATTCTTGAGAATGCTTTTGCGCAAATGCTCCAATCAGTTCTCAATGTATTTGATAAAAATTACTAAGTTTATAAAGTACACAGACAAATAGTGTAGATAAGCGTTATGATTAACGAACGCTTTTATGTAACGTAACGTGAACCGGCGCCACGCAACTGGTGGTATACACCACACTCACCTGGTCACTCACCACGTCGCACGGTCCCTAATGCTAATGCAGTACGGTCGAGGATGCTTCGACTCGTGCGCCACACTGTGTTGCAACAACAGCTATAACTGGTCCTATTTCAACAGACCGAACCGACCACCTTTCTAAAATCTCCACAATTACTCGCAACTGGTTTCAAAACGAAGATCTATACGTGATATATGCGCCGGCGCAGCTCGCCAACCAATCAGAACGCCCGGTTCCATGTGTGTGTATCGCCATGTGTGTATAGTGTAAGCTATACGTTCGCGTGTGTGGACCGTGATATATGAAACCTTTGTATGTATATAATTTGTCTCGGGTTACGGCACATGTCCCTTTGCTGTTGTATATTAATAGCGTATTCTATTTTGAACTTTATTCCGTTAAGATAAAATATATGTTGCCGTTTGTTAACAACAGCACAAGTTGGCAATGTGAATGTCATTCACATCTGAGGCGCGGCGTCTTGCCATACATAATGTATGTAGGTAACCACGTATGTTCGTCCGTGCCTACGCCATTGTTCGGGGAATAATTTTAACGTGATGTATGCAATGAGTCAGCTATTAAATACCTACCAGGAAGTGAGTGTTTAAGTCATAGTAGCATTTTAGGTAATGTACTGTAGTGTTGATGGACTGCCTTATTTGATGCGGACAATAAACGCCAGTACTTATTCATGTCCAAGCGTATGTGTTTTCATGAATGAACTTTAAGAACTATATTATATGAACATTAAAATGGGACACGACCTAACTGTATCTATAATGTGTGACAGGTAGTCACAGCTTCAATGTTTTCTTCGGCTGCAGGGTCTATCAGAGTTAGACGCGCTATTTATACCACCCACTACGCACATGGTCCTCTCGACCTCATCTAGCCCTCACCCTAATGTAACATCCTCGTTACATTATAACGTTAAATCAAATATCTTCCAAAATACATAAAATTTATGTGCCATACCGCTCTTAAGCCGTCCGTTCTCTTTTTTAATATTTCGTAAGACTTCTGACGTTAATCCTTGTCATAAATAATTTTAGATCTTTAATGTCCATTATCTGGTCTTTCATATCACACCTGTATTTTACCTACATAAGAAAACAGTGAGCTTCGAAGGTTCTAGAAGTGTCCTGGGCGCTCCATGAACGCGCCGTAAATGCCTAATGAGGCATTTTAATAAGCTTGCGTTGCAGTGTTTTGTAAGACGTGAAGGTGGTTTAAATTTCAAGATTGTAGTTTTATGTTCAATGAATCTGTAACTAATGTTGAGAATTCTGAAAGAAGAAAAAAACATCTAGTCCTAAATATCTACGAATCTATGCATATTTTTTTCTTTATTAATAATAATAGGTAAGTATAGGATAATCAGTTAATTATACAACCGAAAACGAAGTAAAATTATTTCATTCAGAATAATTATAAATAGGTACTCTATATCCTCAGTATAATACACTGAGTCTTAACCTACTCTATTCAAAATTGTCAATGAATATACAAAAGTTAATAAATATCTAAGAATTCGTAAAGTTGCGTTAACCGTTACAATATCCGCAGAATCCTAAGCTACCCTCATCCCCTAACAGTGTCGTCCATTGACAGAATAGAACGCTATCAGCTAATCTTAAAATAGAGGTGACTTGATCCGCCATGTTCTATCTCAATTTGGTTTACGCATACGCCAAAGGCGTTCATACAACAGCCTCCGGACTGTCTGAACCACGCATGCCCGCGAAATCGAGCCTAACGCACACCATTGCAGCGCCCCGCCTAGCTTCAACGGCCAATCAGAAAGCTCGGTTGGCCCTCCCGCGCGGAAACTCCACTCCATCTCTCGAAGCTCATTGGTCGGTTATAACGATCTCGTATTCGGAGGGAATTTTCGGGTGTTTTATGAAATCACGGTCGCAGATGTGCGGTGATGGCGTATTTTATAGAGGCATGATTGTATGTGGTTTTTATGTTTGTCGTCGTTATGATAATCTCGTTATGGATAGAGCGCTTGTTATTTTTGCATAATGGACGTCGGCTTTTTTATTCGGCTTATGAGGGACGGACGGGACGGGCCGAGACAGCTCTTTGATGGGTAATTGAGACGTTAAATAGATTCGGTATTGTCTAGTGTTGGTAGGTATAGAAGGTACAGGTTGGTAGTTTTGATAAAACTCAGAGTGCTACCAAATTGTAAAAATATTCCTAAACGATTTGGTCCAACTTTGTATATTACGAGTGTTAGCTGATTTATTGAATTAGAAAGGTATTGTTCCAATTCCCACAGTTATATTATAATTATCTGATATATTATCTGTAAATAATTGAACAAAAAATCTATCGGCTGTCTTTTGAGTTTATAGAGATTTCAAATGACAATGTACGTCCTAGTCATTAGAAACATTTACTGAAAGTGCCAGGACTTATTAGACCGTAGTACTGGTAATTTAATAAGGATTTTTTTACAAATAGTTTTGGTTATGCATTAAATAAAGTGGTACCGACAATAACTAAGACCAGTTGTTACGGTATGGACCACTCATAACGGTATGGACATATCTACCAATTATGAAATTTAATGAAATTAAATTTCTTTAAACAACATTAAAGCCAGTTGACAGATAAAAGACGTTTTCACCAGTGTTACAAATGTTAATTATATATTTCTGCACAAATACATATATTTGTGCACATAAACTCACAGGTGTAATATTCCATCATGTTCTGGTTGTATCTGTAGGCGGCGGAGAGGTCCACGCCGGCCCGCAGCCCGAACAGGGCCGCGAACGTCGCCTTGCTCTGCCCCTCCAGCTTTACACTCCACTACCACACGATAAAACACACACACTTTCCGAACACAAAGATCACTCCGTATACCACCTTTAGAACACACCTTATTATCTAAATCAGTAGTCTTCAGTTTAAAAATTCTAACGTAAATGTCATGTTTAGATTTTTATCTAACAAACATTAATGTCATCGCAGTATGAACGGTGCGTTGACGAGTTGAAATAACATTGTGATTTATTGACAGCAACTTTTAAAGTTATTTTTATAATCGATGATTATTTTGCATTAACACACTCTGCACACGTTCGCACTATTTTAGCATATCTTATAATGAAAAAAAATATATTATTCACACACTTGTATAAGGGACTGAATAAAACAGAATGGGAGTTTAAGTTACATCCGATATTAGTTATGTTTTACCAAAAATAGGTGTGTAGTGGTACATACGAGTAGATACTGTGCTATTTATTGCCAACATGACATCACGTCTTCGTCAACAAGATTTTTTTAACGTATTATACGTATATGATATAGACACTACTTCTTTATTAGTTTATAATTTGTTTTATATTTGAGTTAATATTTAGAAGGTGTTTAGTAAAAGGAAAATATATTAAAAATGCAAATATCAGTCACGATAAAAAGCACTGACTTTTTTGGGGAATGAGTGATCACGGTTTAATTCTGCGTTTCAAAATTGGAAAACGGCTTTGTTAGTCGTTTACCGGAGGCGACTGGATAACTCAATGCGCTAATGAACACGACAAAACTGTGATCACCGTGAAAGCCGCGTAAAATCGTATCTTCTCCGATTGGTCGGTATAAAGCCGATTCGTTTGGTTTAATTTTGCCGGTTTTTGGACGATTTTCCGCTGTTTGAACACTACTTTTCCGGTTGGACAGAGGCAGGTGGGTCCATAAAGCCCTTTCTCGTGAGAATAACGCCTTTAAATGGTCGGCGCCGCTAACGAGGAACTTCTGTAATTTGGTTTACAGTATTGTATTGACCAATGATTTAAGGGAGAGGAGGGACGTTATTTCAATTCCGCTATTGTGCCCTGCAACTAAAGATTTGGGTACTGTAATTCGTATTAAAAACACAATGTCTACCTTTAGTTCAATATAATTAATGTCTCGAACTATTGACACTTGTAACATATTTCATATATAAATTGATTGTATTTACATAAGTAAGCCCTAAAACATTTGTTTTTTACGCGTTTGTTATTACATAAAGGTATAAATTAATAAATTTGTATACGTGTTGTATTTACTGATGTCACGAAGTGTATACATGTATTATTGCATCGTTATCTAAGACATGTTATAGCACGTCACCATAAAAGTACCTACATTTACAGACACATCACACATCACTTTGCTAATCACTTCCAATGACAAATTTTAAATCACGATACGCAATAAGATGATGTCACTTTTGATTTTTTTTTAATTTAAAAGTTTTTTCTCAGATTAAGAATTTATGAATTAAGTTTTTCAAATCAAAATACGCGTGTTAATCGTTCGCGAGATAGTTGGGTACAGATGAGTTGTTGTCGATTTTGAGGTATATTTTACGGTTGGCTCGCTCGGAGCCGATGGCTTGTGACAAGCGGATCGGTTTTCTGTCATCCAAGATGCTTGAACGCGTGAGACTTTTTATTGTTTTTAATTATTACGAAACTTAATGTCACTTACTTTATGAACTCGTCTGACAATCTATATTCGGCCAGCATGGCAGAGTATGGCTCGAATCGTCCTGTTTTGAAAGAAGGCCCATATCCAACAGCTAAACGAGCAAGAGGTCGCCAACGAGGATGATTAAGCAACAATCCTAACAATAACTTGTACTAATGAGACTGGCTGGTAGTCCCGTTCTCACGCTGCCGTCCTCGCTCAGACGCAGCCGCCTCAGGATCTGATCTTGGGCTGTTCATTTTCTATTTGCTGCACTTTGAAATACTACTATTTGGATTTTAGCACTTTTTGTTATAACAAATATATCTTTAGGCGTTCTTCGCCTACGGTGCAACAGACAAGCGACCTACACTTGAAAAATAATGTATCATTTCCAATTCTATTTGATCCGCCTACTGACGTCGACTTTTAATTAATATTTTTTGCGACTTATGCTAATTGTTTTTATAGTATTCTAAGAATAATTACGGCTTAATACTGTGTGCACTTTTTATCGTACTTTACGGTGTACTTTTTATTTAAGATGCCTCCAATAGCATTTTGAACACAAATTTAAGTTTAGGTACCATAAGCATACGTTTGGGTTGCTGTCGGGTATCCTTTGGTGAAGCGTCTGATGTTGCACATCTCCATAGAGAGAACTTGCTCTGTAGAAAGATTTACCATATGTATATGAAGCATAGGGGATAGGTATTTATTACATGTAAAGACATCAGGTGACACCGATATAATGTTACTACATCTCATGTGCCCACAAACATTTTTAAATCTATACTAATATCTATAGCTGAAGAGTTTATTGATTGTTTGAATGCGCTAATCTCAGGAAATATTGGTCCGATTTCAAAAATTCTTTCAGTGTTAGATAGCTCATTTATCGAGGAAAGCTATAGGCTATATAACATCACGTTAAGATGAATAGGAGAGGAGCAACAATAAAAAATATTGCGACAACGGCAAGTTTAAAGCTTTCCTTGCGTGCGCTAAGTAAACGGTGAAAGTTACTAAAAAATCATTTATTACAAAATTGTTCCCCTCTAAAAGTTCTAAATAAAGGTCCGCGACAGCATATGTCCAG
>DWMG01002423.1:0-13277 GCA_018244855.1 Elbella merops
ATTTTGTTTCTGGTAACTTCATACTATACAAGCCTAAAGACAGGTTCACAGACCTAAAGATTTTCATTATTCACAACCATATTCAATGGTTTATACTCTTGACTGCTTAGCCAGAGGCCCTGGATTCAATTTTAGTCCACAACATATGTATATTTGTTCGGGGACTGTGTATGACAGCTATCTTTAAAATATTTTCGGTTGGCCTAAATATAGACTGGATGACTAGATTGGTATCAACAGACAATGCATAAGTTGTCTCAAAACATTTATATTTACATGTAATTACTTTGGAACTTTTTTAGAAAAATACGAGTAATTTAAACATGTATTCTACAAAGTGTAAACAAAGATGCAGACAGTACTAGCTGGAACTTACCGATGCGACGTAGTGACAATATTATAATAGATACATAATACATCCAGAAACTGGCTCGTGCTGCTATTGCGCAAACTAAAGACTTACACGATAAAGTTGATGTTTCTTATAGTGAAACCAATTTTAAGCCTTGTGATGAAGGTATTAGAAGCAACGATGTAAGATGCAATGACAATGATAAAACGGTAAGCTCGAAACGGCTTTATGTCAATGCAATAGCTTCAGAGCTGATATTTAACGATCGCTCTATAATTTATGTATAGAAGATTAAAACTACGTTTGTACGGTGTGTCGAAAGACTGTGGTTTTTAGAGATTACTGGTTTAATGTGAACCTTAGATTTAGATAAGATAGTTTAATACGATAAGAGAATTTGAGTATCCATAAAATCCTGGGAGCATTTTATGTTTTGACCCTGTTTGATGATTATGTTTCAAAGACGATATTAAGTTAATATCATGTTAACTTTGAATTAACCAGTAAGGTCTCAAATATTACTTTAGGTTCATATGAAAAATGCTAATTTATAGAGGCATTAAGGCTTAACCATATCATTTAAAAGAAATCAAATGTTATACATATACTTATAATATGATTACTTATTTTTCTGCATTTGTTCTCTAATAACAGTTTCTACTAAAAAAATAGAATTAAGAATTCATCTAAAAAGTAAATTAGAATCTTAATAATGAAAAGGAAATACAATAATGTAATAAACAAACAACGTATTAAGCCCTTCGAGAAATGGACGTGAACGAATACTCGTTGTGCACCCATAATACTAATAACTGCCTGCGGCGTTGCGCTCATAGCGTTCGATTTTATACTCAGCTGTCTGAGCAATATTAAGGCGTGGCAATTCATCAGTCAATGTTCAGTTCACCACAAATTACCTTTCCATTATAACAAACGAGCATAACTAAAATAAATAGATAAAATTAAATGTTCCTGGAAATTATGGTAGCGTTACCGCTCCTAGCAAAATTCTTATTTCCGTTTTATTGATATCTGATTAATGTAGCAACATCATCATTACTGTCATCGTCATTATCATTGTCATCAACCCTTTCATCGTTCCACTGTTAGAAACGGGATTCTTCTCTTGGGTCAAAATGAACATCAACAGTAGAATCGTTCATGTCACATTTAGGTAAAATTTTAAATTTTGTATCGTAATTTTACAAACTTATATATCAATATCCTTTGTCAACAAAGCAACGGATCTCAAAAATTCTAAGAGTGTCAGAATGTTATATAGCTGATAACGCAATATCAAATCTTTTTGGGTCGTAAATGTTCAAAGATGACTAAAAAATTGTCATAAAGTGGCGGGTGTTTATTTGGACATCTTAAGCGCTTTGACTACTAGCAAAGAAGGTTTCGAACGTTATTTTAAAACTGTGGCAAATGTCTTAAGCGTTTAATTATTGTTTTCGTTAATAACAATGAAGTTATCACTGATTTTAAATAGATCTAGGCATTGTTTTCACAAAATATGGTGGGTCTTTCGACATCTCTACGATATCACGCCATCTATTATCAAATTCATGTACAATTCGATATACAGTGCTCTACCATTTGCGATAAATCGTCAAAACTAGGTTTATAAAGTGAGAAAACGAAATAGATTTAGTACGTTATAGTAACTGCTTAGTCGAGAGCCTGATAGTATCGGAACCAGGGGTAATAAAGACGCTTCAAAGCGAATCTAAACTCGAAGACAGGGATGGGGTGGAGTAGACCTTAAAGTAATTTTTTAATGTAAAATTATTTTTATACAAAACATGCCAAAAGCTTAGGCATACTATTTCTAACGTTGTTGTACCTAGTGCAATAATATTTCCTTCCTAGTATAAGAACATGACATACAATAGCTCAACTCGAAATACATATATAACAATTAAGAAGAGAATACAAAAAGATGTTTTGGGCACGCAAAATGTTATCATTAATGAATTCATCTTGGGAAACTTATTGAAGAAGACCACCATACATATTGTAAAACGATAGGAGCATAGCTGCAAAGATAATAGATGAGACAGAGACTAAATAAAACCATTCCCTCGGTCGTAACACAAAATGGACACTCAACTACGAGTCAGCATCACAGCGCCATGTGTCCATAAAACAATTCAACAAAGGCGCACTAAAGCTTCATAGTCTCAGACAAAACACTTTGAATGACGTTTAAAAACCGTAATTTCTTCATGAATTGAATATTAAGCAAGGTACAAGTATCGTCTCGAGCACTTTGTTCCGAAGTCAATGTGCAGTATTCCGTAAACCGGTTGCTCGGCCGCTTCTGCTTTTCCCTGCAAAGTTCATACGTGTATGGCTTCATATACATATTGTTGTGTATATTGTTCCTTGTAATAGTACCGCATGGGCTTGGTCTAAAATCACTGGCAGTTAAACTTCCTACATATTTGAAAAAGGAATTTATAAATTTAAAAAAATAAAATTTACATATTCATAACAACTGTTAAAAAACCAATGTATAATAATTGACGACAAATAGGTAAGTATTTTTTAAATAACTTGCTTTATCAATCCGTCTTTTTTAAATTATTTATGTATAATTTTTGTTTTATAGTGAGTGTATTTATATTTCATAACGAGTGTAGGTATAGTTAAGGGATTACAGTGATACAAAACAAGTAATGAAGTTTATTTACAATATATTTGTAATTTACAATATTATTCTAATTTGCTAATTATTTTCGAATGACACCGCTGGTCTAGACGGTAGCTGTTCTCCTGAATTTAGATATTTCTGAAGTTTCACAATCAGGTTTATTTCTTTTACTTTACCTAACTCTATTCCTGTTATGTTACTTATTGTGTGTGTGGTTAACATATATAAAACACAGATGTACCTAATGTGCGTATTGATGGATGCAGTTTCCGAGGGAGACCTAGTCTCATCTATCTTGACTACATACATATATATCTACTGGTTGAGAGGGAAGACTAATTTTTAAAAGCGATGAGTATGAAGAGTGTGTATGTATCCGGGCATAACTAGACTCCGTGTCACTACTAGAAATTCTAAATTAGAAAGACTAAGCCAAGGGTTGAAAAAAAAAAAAAAAAAGAAAAAAAAAAAAAAAAAAAAAAAAAAAAAAAAAAAAAAAAAAAAAATCCAATCCAATCCGACCCGGGATTTGAACCCAGGACTTCCCGATCGGCAGTCGCGCTTGCAACTGCTCGACCAACGAGGCAATCAATTTACATCCAAACAAATAAATGCTTGTGCTTATTACAAAAATATCCACCATGGATAGGAATCGTATCCACGACCCCGGCTCAGTAGTGAGTGTCACCTACCACTGAGCCAACAAAGCAGTTAAGTACATGTAAGTAATAAAGTTAATATGAAGTGTGTGTATTAAGCAATTATAGTTGCAACTGTGCGCATCGCCGCACTTGCAATATCAATATAAACAGACCCACCCGTTATTGGCACTGTATAAACACACCTTTCGCGTGTTAATATTTGCCAGTATTAGATTATTTACGTAAACACACTTGACATACAGGGCTAGTTTATCGATACACTGTATATTAAACACTAATAATGAAATAGATATTTTTAAAATACAATCAAAAACATTTATAAAAAATTGCTACGACCACTATAGACATAATTATATAGTAGGTACCTATATGTATATGTCTAGTGTCTAGAGAGTCGGGTACTATTGGGTTTTCTAATTAATACAATGCACTAGTAGTGCTTGACATAGTGTACAAATTATACGGGAATCACGGTAAAAATCCCGTTATAAAATCCCGTGGAGGTAATTTAAAAAAATGAGGCACTTGAAAATGCAATAAAAATTATTAAACCTCCACTGCCCTCGACTGAAGGGTCCATAGGGTAGATAATGCAGTATTTAAGTGCGAGTTGGATTTTTCATTAGGTGAAGAGTAAAGATTGTTAATATCTGTCGTTCTGCACTTGAACGACGTAGGGCGAATCATGTCTATATGTACATCTTGTAGTAGTAATTGTAGTAACATTAATAAATATTAGATATTATTATTGACACATACGCCCATCTGCTTCTGAAGTAGACAACTGACAAACAGCTATTAAACTACATACATGTTAGTATTTTTTAACGTATACTTATATCAATCATTTTATATTCAGCCAGAGCCTTCGAGTTCATTACATTAAATATTTGTCCTATTTTAGAATCGAAGATATGATTCTTGGCTCGGTAGTCAGGGTTACTAATCACCGAACCAACAGGACTGCTAACAATATGGTTAAAATATCCACAGCGCTATTCAAAAGTTTTAATACAGAAAAAAAAGAATTTATTTACAGGTGCATTAGCTATTACAAAAGGGTGATATTTACAATTAAATAAATAAATAATGATCAGGTGGAGAACAAGTTCAAATAATTTCTTTAATGTTTCCCTTTTTTAAAACAAAATATATATTTCACTTTCAAAACGTTTAACGTTCAGGTTACAAAGTGACCATATTCCGCGAGAAGTTTCCTACAAATATACCATGGCATGTAGCCGACGTCCAGTATGTTTGTCGAAGATCCAGATGATGGAATGTTTACAAGCTTAGAGGAAGCCTCGGTAATGCCAAAATGTTTTTTGTAAAATGGTTTTGTCTTTATCTAATTTGTTAATTTTCTGATTTGAAAGACAAGAGTACATAGAGTGCCTCGTTGGTCGAGAGGTTGCAAGCGCGACTGCCGATCGGAAGGCTGTGGGTTCAAATCCCGGGTCAAGCACTATTGGATTTTTCTAATTTAGAATTTATGGTAGTGACTCGGAATTTGGATCTGTGCCCGGTGTAAGGCAATAGACTCACCACCTATTACACGGGATGTAAACGTAAATGGTGAACCATGGAACATTCACATATTTGGAACATTCACTCTAAACCGTCATAGGCTGATAACTAACTCTAAAGTAAAGGAATGGGTTTATAACGGACTCAAGGAGCTCGCTGATTGTTTCATTAAAACAGTATAATAAAATGGCCTATACTTTGAATGTTAATGATTACTTAAAAAGAATAATTAAAGTTAATACTGAACCCCGACATTATTTATAAGAAACCTTTATATACACAAAAGTTACAAAATCTAAACCATTAGCAAGTAAAAAATAACATCCAAAGTCTTCACTAATATCAGTTCAAGTGATATTGGACACAAATATGCAGACTGTACATCAGGTGACCTATAGTAACTTTGTTATTACAATAATATATGTACAAAAGACCATATAGTTGTATTATATTGTATATTAATGCTATCATAACACACTGTTTGGCTTCCTCTGATAAACAAGTTTCAATTTACATTTTATTTGTGTTTAATTTTTCGTTTAAGGCTCCGCTCTGCACACTTGAACCAGTAATGTACTTTACTTAACGGTATTTTATAATTTGCCTGTACTGCGTTACGAGATTAAAGATTTTTTCACTTCTTTCTAATCACAACAAAACAAATAAAAAAATGCTATATTATAGGCAATCAGCGGTTTTAAATGGTAAAGAACTCATGAAAAAAATTAAAACTGTATTCAACTGAAAACCATACGAAGTAACGCCATCTATCGCAAACCTGTGAAACTAAAATATCGATAAATTTTTGTGTTGGCTTTTTTTATATTTCACTTACAAATATGATAATTACAACATAGACTTCAACCTTAGGGCATGGAACTTAAAGCCGACTTGAGAACTTCAGTTTCCTCTGAAATTTAATGCAAAGCTACATGAGCTAAAATTGGCAGACTTACTCGTTATTTATGTGAAACCATAAACAGTACTCTTTTGTTAGATGTAAAGGCAAATGTATGAAAAATTTTAGAAATTCAATAACGGCTCTAAATAGTGTTTTTACATAAAAAAAACAATGTCAGAGATATACAATGGAACATCATGTACAAGTAATAGCATCTACTAATTCACGTAAATATTTAAGAATTAAGAAGGTAATTTCATAATATTTTCTAAGGACTGAGAAGTCTGCCAATCCGCTTTTGACCGGTGCGGTAGGTTTTGGCCATATGTTTACTCATTCTGATGAAAGACCCGTGTCCATCAATGTAATGATAAACAATTTAATGACAGTAATAATGATTATAATGATGATGAAAAAAGTAGCGTAAAAAATAATGTTCCGATGACATGTTGAGCGCTTAGCCTTAAACAAAATTCAGTATAATGCTACTCTATACCCTTATCGCTGCATATTACGTCGGAGGCAGTAGTAAAATTATCTCTGCAATATGGATGTAAATAAACCGTACAGTGTGTACCGTGGCGTAGTTATCGTATAACTGTGACGGTATGTATCACTGTGCGATGTATGATGTTTACGTACACATCTTTGTTCTTGAATCAAATATTGTAACCGAATACTTTACAATGTCAATAAGTTACAATTAAAGAACGATGTGATATGAAAAGGATATTAAATATGGCCCGACTAGTTTTGGACCTGCACGGGGTCCTTCAGCATGAGCTTCCGCCGACTGCAGCGTGGCCGCGGCGGAGAGACTCGGCGGGAGTTGCGTTGAGCACTTGGCTAGCGAGGTACACTATGGCCTTAACGCTCTTCATTCTGAGAAAATATTCGAGTCTAAAAGGAACGATACAAAGGTAGATGATGGGGGACATGTTGGGAGACAGAGTAAGAGGATAGGGGCCATAGGAATCAGTAAAAAAAATTTGAAAGGGAAATTTAACGGAAATCACCGTTCAAAAATATTAAATTATTTAGTGGCGTAATATTCTGAAACAATGAATTTTATAATCGCAATTCACAATTGCGTAGCTGTGATTTTGAATTTTATTTTCCTGTTCATTTCGTAGTTGTTCCACCGGGTACGTTGAAGCCAAGCGAATAGGCCGACTTTGACTGTCCCATTAGTTCAGTGATTAGAGAACTTGATTCGATTCTCATCTGGGACAAATATTTATGTAATAAGCACTAGTATTTATGCTGTGTCTGGGTGTAAAAAATATGTGTATAAATTATATTTGTATGCGTATGTGTGGTTTGTCTGCTGTTTGATTAACATAACGCGGGTTGTATCTGATTTGCGAAATTCCGTTAAATTGTGCTAAAGTTCGTGACTCGTTAAAATTTACCTACCTTGGCCAAATAGGTCAGATATTTTATATTGGGAAAGGCGGAAGTTTCCAAAAACGACATAGCGCAGGTGAGCGATTAACTTAGAAGAAGCAGCTCAGGTCTGTAACGATGAAGTTATTTGGCACTCAGTGCCTTCTGCCTAAACCATAACAGACCTAGTGTAATGATATAATAATGACAGTCAAAATAATAATGTCCCTGGTGTGTAGTTTGTAGTTCATCGCTTGCAGTGTGCTAAGTGTGTTGCGTAACTTGTTTATATTAATAATTATTAATTACAATGACAATTATAACCAAGTGTTTTCATTAAATCGTAATAACGAGATAAAGCGGCCCGCTAAATAAATCATTATTATGATTTGTACTGATCTTTTAATCTTATCTATGAATTATCGAGCTATAGACTACGATTTATGAATATTTAATTAATCCATTTTACTGTAGTTTTCTTTGTATTTACATCATTATTATTTCTTATCATGTATGTATTTTATTGTGATGTTTATATTATGTCATTTTATTATGCTTTCGTTAACCATTGTTAGACCAAGTATACAATATTTAGGTGTTAACAATAAATCAATATCTTGGAAATATTACAGGTAACACTATATCTGATTTGTTCTAAAATCATTAAATTTGTTATAATTAATTTCTTTCTATTATATAGTAGTACTTTAAGTCATTTACATCTTACCTTCACCTTTATATAGAACAGCTTCCGTTTGCCGTTGCAAACCAAACCGTAAGGTTCGCGAGGGAGCGAGCTATCTGTAAGGCTTCACGCATGAACGAACCGAGAAGCCTGTAAGATTGCCATGTAATTAATTATGGATGCGATCGTGTTCATGCGATCTTCACTAACCATTGAAAAGCACTGCAACTGATTATTCAATTTTGTCAAAATAGTGCATTTATTAAAAACTAGGGATAAATGAATATGGATCGAAGTGAAAATTGCTCGTATATGCCAATTTCAGTACAAAGTAAAAAGAACGTAAGTGCATTTTCTTCTATAACACGAAACGACAATTCATAGCCCCATTTATTAAACTCTCTATTTAAGTTATTGTTATATTATATTGTAAGAAGCGCAATAAACTTTTCACGAGAGCAAGATTATGGTGTATTGTCCAAGATTGTATTACGTTCAAACCTCAAAAGAAGCGAGAACACCCGCAACACAAACCATAACTTATTACACGCTTGCGGTCGGAATCGGAATTATTGTAATTGAAAATACCGATGCGCTACCGAACGCAGCAAACACAATAGTTACATTAAATTCGGTGCTACTGTGCTCACCACAGTGATGGTGAGGCGTTGCAGCGGTTTCCAAAGCGAGCAATTTTCAAAAAAATATCTTTTGTTCGACATTATTGTCATAATGAAAGGCTATTTCGCAAAAATAGAGCCGTAATAGCAGAAACAAGTCAGGTCTGCAAGGACAGAATTATTTGACATTTGATGTTCTCTGCCTTCCCTGAAACCTGCCGTAACATATGTATATAAGGGGTAAGCATATATAACAACAATAATAAGCGTGTATGTCATAATGTATGTATGTATATTCATGTAGTTTATCAACTTACCGATTACCATGGTATAATCTCAACTTAGTTTTGTAACAGATGGACGTGTGAGTTGTTTCAAGCTATTATTATTCAATGATGCATTGTTCTCAACTGAAACTTTAAGAACGCCTGACCACAGCGAGAGATAGCCAGTCACAAAGAAAACACAGTGTATTCCAATATTAGATTAGCTTTCAGTCCGATCTAGTTACCTACCATCGCTGTTTTTAGACCGCGTGATATTATGTTTACGTACCGCAGGACCGTTTGTTTCACGACAACTGTTCGATAGTGTTGGGCTAGTATCGATAAATACGATATCGATATTAATTAATTACCTGTTTTTATACTAGAATTTAAACTGCGGTCTGAATCCTTGTCATTCCCAAAGGAGATCGGACTCGAATGGTAGGATGATAAAAATATAAGAATGATGATGATTTTGGTGCTGGTATTTGAAAAGCCGTGCTCGATAAAAATGATTTTTGAATTCTATAACTTTAAATTTGTCTTTTGTATATAAATACATATCCTAGAATTCATATATCGATGAAATATAGATTTTATCGATCTATGAATTCTAGGATTACGAAATAATTGTAAAAACAAATGCGATTGGAAAAGGAGCAATATATAGGGATTAGTAGCATTCAGTTTTGTACATTTTCTAATTAAAGATAGCATAATTTAACATAATTTTGGAAAATATGGTTAAATTTGTAACAATAAAAATCTCATTAACATTGCGTTTATTTTAAGTAATCGGGCTATCCCGAAAAAAAACAAATTAAATTTGTACATCAATAAAAAACGTAACACCACGCCGTCAATGCGCCAAAGGGTAGGCGGAGTAATGTAGTTAACTCCTAGATATCTATATATAAATACGTGAAGCAAAAACTTTGTACCCATTTTTAAGAAAATTGCGCAGACAGAGGAGTATGAAATTTGGTATATTTATAGTTTATATAGATAAGGAGTGCAGAAAGCTAATATTTTTTACAAGTAATGCATAAAATACATTAAATCAATAAAAAAAAACATTACACACACTACCATGCATTTGACACACACACGCATATACCTACGTGTGTACTCTTTCGTTTTTGGTTAAAGTCTGTGGTCAAATTGAGAATAGATTAATATTGTTTGTCTTCAATATTTAATGTACTTATATGTAATATGTATTACGAATACCTTAAGTTAAATTAAATAAACCAATTATTATTTACGTTCCCATTGTCAATGTCAGACATGAGACGGATGGCTGTCAATAAGTAGTACAGAGGAAAGATTTATATATAAGCGTAGTCTTTGACATTAGAACATAGAGAACGCTCAAACGGATTTTTTTATGATTTACGATCCAATTTCGATCGCTACTGGGCCACTAGTATAGATAATTGGTGTAGATAATAAACATAGATAATAAAATATCGATGAAAATATCGATAAAATATCGCTAAAAATGATCAAACTTGAGCTAAGCTATAGATGGTAGAATCGCCAGCGCACGCGCCGTGCGGTGACGCCAGTAACTCAATAGTACAGTATTTATTGCATCTTGTCATAGCACGCTTGATTAGTTACCATATACACGTGTATTGTCAATGTATCCATACATTTGTAATGGTTTACAGATAAGAGGCTTCTTATACAACACGCGACTCCAAATGCTTATATTACGCTGTTTTATTTGAAGAAAGATGGTGGTTGTTAAAAGTATTCATGAATAAAAAAATATATATAAATATATTAACAACGGTACCAATAATACTCGCTGGCTACGAATATAAGTTGAGGTGTTATGGGGCCAGTCAGAAAGGTACTCGTAATACACATCCGGATCCAGATCACAGCCGGAATGTGAACCTGGATACATCTATATAATTGATCGACGTATATGCGCGAGTAGATCTCTAAATATATAATTTTTGTATGTCTATTAACTGACAGTAAGCCAAATTGCATAAATAGAATTTAAAAATATCTCAATGCTACAACATTGAATTAAACGTGACAGCTACTGACATTACTCCATAGTGTTCTACAAAGTGTATCATTTTTGTGAATATTCTATTAAATTGATTATCTTTGTAAAGCAGTATAAGTCACCATAAGCGATCTACGTGTCAAAAGCGAGCTCTTTAGATAACTCGAAACATTTTAAATCACAGTAGGTATATAACAAAACCACTCGAAGTCGGGCATTACGCAATAATTTCGTCCATTACTGTCTCGGCTTCTACGACAAATGAGTTTAGGAAATTTTCAGATATAGATTTTTAAACGCTTAGATTTACAATAAACGTATTATTATCTATACATTTTTGAATGCATGAGGATTTTTATTTTTATTTTTTGTTTACTACAGCTTAAGCAATCGTGATGTTACTTGATATAAGTGCAAGATTTTTTATGCATTACTGTTTTGTAAAAATAGGAGTACGTAGAGCATACTCTACCACACCAGTAAAATAAAGTTCACCTAACCTACAACTGACCACATTCAAGTTTGGTTTAAACTTTAACCGATGCACATTATTAACATTTCAATTTTCTTTATTGTTGTCAATTGAACAGATTAGACATTGTATGTATTCTTATTGTAACACTGCTGATACTAAATTACAGTATTAAGTAAAGAAAATTCACATTTCTAACTCGTATCCTATTTTATTCCAACAATTGTACTAATTTTCCACCTACTCATTCCCTACGTTACCCTACTTTTCTAGCATGCCGACTGAACCGCATTAACACAGTTAGATATTAACCGCACACAATGTTGTATTAAGTTGTTACTTTGTTAGGTACTACTCAGCGAGTCTAGTGTTAGAATTAAGCCTTTTTCAAACCCAACAAACATTGGGACGTTTAAACGTCCCACGTGTAAACACATCAACAATGATCACGTGTACCGTTGTCCACGATACGCAGAACTCTAATAAATCAAAACTTAAACGCCGGTTTATTCGTTGCGACTAGATGTTCTCTATGCAGCCACTTAAGAGCCTTTGTTACACCGTCGCGTAACATCGCTTAGTGCGTTCAGTGTGAGTTAGTGTGAGTATGAAAAGTATGTTTAGTATGAGTTAGGTAGTGTACTCGTATGACAAGGGTTCTCATTTTGAGAAAAAACCCCTGTCCAGCCCTCAAAAAAGCGTTGATGATGTTTTTATATATTTAGTTCTAAAGTAAATAATATATAAGTATATAATAGCAGCAGTGATAGCCTAGTGGTTAAAAATTCAGCCCCTCACTGCGAGGGTGCTGGGTTCAAATCCATGGCGCGCACCTCTTTACAAAAGTGCGTTTAAATATCACTTGGTAACGGTGCTCCAAGCCACCCTCGACACAGGCATATTAAGCGAAGATAAAGGATATTAAATAAACTTAAATATGCTGCTCAGCTTATAAACGTTGCTGTAAGCATGCTAACTGCATTAAATTTTGATAAAGAGAATTTTCAATTAAAGTAAAAATTTGACGTCATTCACCTGTGTTATTTGTCTTTTAGAACAAACGCAACGAAAATGTATATTAATTAGACGTATAATGCTTACAATTGTGTCGAGATTTAAATAAAACCGTTTAAAAAGATTTAAGTTCTGTTTGATGTCATTTTCAGAAAACTACGTCAAGAATCAAGCTAAATCTTTACGTCTTACTTCTATTTCGGATCAGAAATGTGCTTTAGTACAGGCGTTTTGGAACTCTACACAATTAAATTCACTTTTAAAATAACATAAAAGTTACATAGCGGTGTGATAGTCAGACCCGTACGTTTCTTCTCGAGAGCTTACTCGGAGTTAAGAGTGTAGGCAGTAATTCCGAGCTATTCAACACAGCTCAGTTTACTAGAGCTGTGATATATCTAGGATGCCTTAACGGGACTTAGCTTTGTAGATTTAGTTTGCGAGAAATGAAATATGTTTGGACACAAAACGGGTATTTTATTATATCAACTGTACAGTACTTGTAAAGTTTCATATCTGTTTATTATCTCATGCAAAACAAGTAGGCAAATATATGTATGTAGGTACATACAATATGGGCAAGGCTAATAATGTTGCTTTGATTCGCGTCTTAAATATATTATCAGCCATGTATAACAACAAGTATAAGTAATTCAGGCGTGTTAGGATTTATTTATTCGCTATTCCGAGCTCTCTGTTAGCCTTGT
>DWMG01002424.1:0-13276 GCA_018244855.1 Elbella merops
AGGTGCGCGCCATGGATTTGAACCCGGCACCCCCGGAGTGAGGGGCTGAATTCTTAACCACTAGGCTATCACTGCTGGGTAGTTCAAGTACTTAAATACTTTTTCATTACAAAGGAAACCTAGACATGGTAACACTGGTTAGACTGAATTAGGGCATATCAAACTCATCATTCTAATACATTATAACGTCAAGAAAGTTCGTTTATTCTTCAAACCATTGAGGTAAGTGGTTAACAATGGCGAGTGAAATTCGATATGTACTCATAGATAAAAGGATCACCCTTTATCTGACCTTTTAAACATCAATTTAAAAGGTCAGTGGAAGAAAGGTCAGAGAATAAGTTGTGTGAGAAATGAACTCTTCGCTCCGAGCTGTTTCCGTTCTCTAAGGGTTCTTCAGAAAGTTAATGTCTATTCTTTTCCTTGTATATTTTTTTTATGGAGCGGGTTATAAATATCGTATATCTTTAATAAATGAACGTGGTGACTATAGTTGATGACTCTATTTATTTTATTTATTAAAGAATAAAATACATAAATAAAAAGCAGTGATAGCCTAGTGGTTAATAATTCATCCCCTTACTCCGGGGGTGCCGGGTTCAAACCCATGGAGCGCACCTCGTTACAAAAGTGCGTTTTTAATTTAAATATCACTTGCTATTGGTGAAGGAAAACGTCGTGAGGAAACCTGCATGCACACCTTAGAATTTATATTTAAAAAAAAAATATTTTCTAAGGTGTGTGAAGTCTGCCAACCCGCACTTGGCCAGTATGAGAGGCCCTCCCAATATGAGAGGAGACCCGTATTCCGACAGTGGAATTGTAATGGGGTAAAAAAAAAAAAACACGTATTACTGTGCTTTATTACTGCTTTAGTGTCTTATTCAAAATGTCATTCGAAACATTATTGTGATATCCAGGAATACCTACAATTAATTTTCGCCAAAATCATTCTAGCACTGGCTTAAAAGCCGAAATTCTATGTAGTACTGAAGTACCGAGGAAATTTTCAAACTATTGATGAAAAACACATTGTTATGTGTATTTGTGAAGATATTATTTAAAAGTACATCGATATTTAATTGTCTCTACCAATGATAATACGATCGCTTCAAACTCAGTTCTGCGCAGGCGTTACGTGATGTCTGTTCGGCACGCCGCGTGACTTGTTTGCCCTGATTTTGTACAGGACTTGAACAAAGTAGATATTTAATTAAATATTGTAATGTTTTTTCTTAATAAGCACAGGAACTATCTCTTAACAAATATGTTTAAGTTTACCAATAATATAAAGATTAAAATATATCAGCTAACATATTATCTTCATTTTTACAGATCGGCGCCATCGCTTGGAGAAGTCTTCGTGGATATAATGGCAAATGGTATCCAGCATGTGGCCCCCGCTGCTAGAGGCTTAGCGTACTAACTTCTCAACGAGCAGTGCCCAGGGCCCGAGTGAATAATGGGAAAAAGCAACGTTCGGATCAAGTTCGCACACTCCATTGGTCCGCCGATTGACTTGAATACGCTGGGTACATCCGAGTAGCATCACAGCATACGCCTTTTTACACGCACTTCAGTTACCGACGCTCTAGCGACTGCCAACAAAGTACAAGTCATACCGGGTTATAAACGATTATTTAAATTTAGATATATTAACTTAAGTACAAAGTGAAACGGAACGACAAACGCGGGATCGTTTCATGTAACTTTACAAAAGAAAGAACCGAGAAGTCGGTTGCGAATCGAAAACGGTAGTCATGACGGCCACTGCTCCAGAATTGTCAAAGTCGGATTTTTTCGATTTCGTTACGTCCAATGAAGTTACTGACGCTCAGTACAAACAACAGATGCGTTCTGTAAACGTGTTCATGGAATCGCCTGACTCGAGGTCGAACCCTTTATTATCAGAGGAACCAAAAGAACAAAACAACAACAGCTTGCTCAGTGTATCGGGCGGACAAGCCAGCGCGCATACCAGCATGGCGGCTGCCACCACATCTAACACTCTTGAGAGTTTTGACTCAATTTGGAATGTGGATCGCGACCGTGACCGTTTGGAAACTGCTATGCTTGAAGATCTCAACAAATTTTACTGGAATCAAGATAGTGAAATTAACAGTTCGCATCCATGTACAGACACTGCCATTTCAAACAAACTTATTAGCAATAATACAGATGGACAAATATATACACTAACTGTTCTCAATCAAGACATAAATGAGTCAAATTCGAGTAGGTACTGGGGCAAGGATGAAGAAGTTTCCATGTCGAGCCCTACAGATATAGAACCGAACCCGTCCTTGGATTTAGAGTCCATATTAAACATGAATGGATTTCCTAATGATTTCAATCAAGATTCACTTCATTCCACCATACTTCCAAAAGTTGAAAATTATAACTACGAGGACGGAGATTCAGAGACTCAAACCACAGACATGAGCACAAGTAATTTAGTGAAGGTCGAGCCATTTAGTTACGACGATGCCGAGTTTCAAAGTAACGAAAAAAAGGACGATTCTTCACGGAGTCCGATAATTGGGACGGCTACCATACTAGAGGGTCAGGTTGAGTACAATAATAATAACAACGACTGGAAGTTGACGGATCAAAATACTTCGAACGAATCCTTATTAAGAAGTGCACTACAAGGAAAAGCTTTTATTCGATACAGTACCGTTCAAAAAAATACAATAACTAAATTAGACGCGGAAACGGAACTTAAAAGAGTTATAATAAACAATAACAATAAAGCCGACGTTCCTTCGATGTATCCCGACAACAAAGAAACGGAGTTGTTGATGGCTATTGCTCCTGAAAACGGAAATGTTAATATATCAATACTGCTCGATGATACTCCAACAGCCGTTATATCCAATGGCGAGAATCCAACATCAACACAGAGTGTTGACGACATTTTATTGTCACAACTGGATGCCAGCTACCCTGATGATTACGAAAAGCTAAAACGAATAGCGACAGAGCTAGGGGAGTCTGTACAACCGTTCTGTTCAGTGGAACCTCTCGATCCAACGCGCAGCGTTTATAACATCCACCATGTAAATGGTGAATTAGTTACGATGATCCCCGCTAGTGAAGTACAGTTGCCTCAACATTTACAAATAGTGACCGCGTCGCCGACTGTGACGAGTACAAAGTCAGTGGGCAAAAAATATAGAAGAATACAGAATAAAAACTCCCCGCCTTCGACACAAACGCAGTCCGGCACGGCGATACAAGCTGCAACATCCACTTCTAATGGGGTCAGGAAGGAGCGCTCCCTCCACTACTGCTCCATTTGTTCGAAAGGTTTCAAAGACAAATACTCAGTGAACGTACACGTGAGAACGCATACGGGTGAGAAACCTTTCTCATGCTCCCTGTGCGGCAAGAGCTTCCGGCAGAAGGCGCACCTCGCGAAACACTACCAGACGCACATAGCTCAGAAGAGCGCCGCTGCTAACGGCGCTTCGAAACCCACAAAGCAGAGGTAACCGTACGGTCGGCGGGTGTTACTATTTCGTCTGCATTGATAGTCAATTTGAACAATGATACAGTGATAAAGAGTGTATTTCTTTGTTATAGAATACGTAAAGGCTGAAATATCACAGATGAATTTGGTAAGGTGCTAAATGAATTAGTAATAATATGAGGATGCGGCGATACGCAGAAGAAACGTGTCTAACATACTTGGCCGTTGTCATACTTGTTAATTTGTACGTAATTCCGCCCGTTACCGAATAATGTTTAGCTTTAGCTAAGAACAGGTACTATTAAGTGTTTTTACTTCGAGATTAGGTACTATTAAGACTACATTCCGTATTTATTAGATGAATGTGATGATAATTATAACATATTTTTAATGTCCGCAGCGAGTTGTGTTAAATAACGACTGTCTAATCCTCTTAACATTACTTTTACCGAGTACAAATGAACTATCAGATAAGTAGCCAACAATGATGAACAGCTTTGGATTACCTATTGCTCGCCGCGGTGCAATTTCTCCCGCGGTGCGACCGACTAAACTTTCTAAAAAATAAAAAAAAAATCAGAGTAAAAGAACGGACATTCAGTACTCAACATCTTTCACCGCTCAACTATCGTATTTTGCATTTGTTTAACTCTATATTCGGTTTCTTGTCTTTTTTTCATACGGAGTTTTAATAGAAGCGCCGCTTCTAATTTTATGCGGTTACTAAAAATACATTTTCTAATGGTTAGCAATTAAAAATTGTGTGTCACAATCCATTGTGTGGAAAAAATGAAACAATAACTTGCTGTTACCATAATCTCTTCATGTAGTAGATCATTGGAAACTTTCAGATAATTATTTGGTACTCTATATCGAACAGCACAGTGAAGGGTGCCTCAATTCCAATATCATGTCTTTCGCTTTATACCGGGAAAGGCTTGATTGCTTCCAGATTACTATAAATTTGATATACAAGTGGTGTTTCAATCGCGGTCTTTAAAACTGTTCTCCCTTTCTCAACTAACAAATTGCCCTTTCTTTGTTATACTCGTGCACTTAGAACAAAAGCCTCGCCTTTTATCTTCTGAAGAAACCTTCTATTTACAACGACGCAAACTTGGCATTTATTTTGTAAAAACAACATTGTGATAACATATCTTCTGCGCTTTATTATTATATAATATGTTTTTTATCAATTTTAATACTCATTATAATTTTTATTTCTAAAATGCGCATGAATTTTACTGCAAAAACATTGTTAAGAGATTATTATACAATCTAAACCTTACATAAACTATTACTACATACATATATGAATAAAGATCGACATTGTCTTAGCGTTGCAGTATAAGACACCTCAGCGTGTCTTGAGGTGTTAATATTAAACAGTACTTAAGGAGGAGGAGTTCGTTTAAATTTTATACCTCGCTCATTAAGTTCATTGCGACGGCTTAATTAAATTTAACCAATCGCGGCTTATATAGGACAATAATTCTACATTTCTGGTTATGAAAGATAACGGCTCGTTTGAAAATAATGCTGCATGATTTAATCGATTCATTCCGCTACTCAAGCGCGACATGCCTCAGCATTTGTATACAACTGCGGAGTATTCAAAGGGTTGTCTTTTTCTATTTATCGTTCTCTACAGCCATCGTTTTGTTACACACAAATTGGACTTTATAATAACAATATTTTTTAATTTTTTATTGGCTAATTTTAGTATTATTCGGCTTGTATTCATTTCAAATGCATAATGTCACAAATTAGAAATATTTGCCTAACATATTATGATGGCTTACATTAACACTTATATTCTCTCCTATACCATTTAATTACCTACCGAATTAAATCAATTGCTTTAAGCTTCTCAGCGATTTACTACGCTTTCTTTAAAATATAAGTTATTCTACCACTGTGAGACCTGCATGTTTATTGAAAAATATTCGACAGTAGGTAGTTATTGAAAAGACTAAATTCTGAAGGCCAGATTTTGCGTCTGTGCTTCTTGTCCACATTTAAACTGAACTTTCAAAAACATCCCCTTACAAGAGGCGCCTTACTGTATTTTTATCCGACATTAAGATAATCTACTGCACAATTAATATTTGATGAGATTATTGTACATTTATTCTGAATATTTTTATTTATTATACTGTTGCATGTATTGTAATGTTTTAAGGTTACGTAATACTCGTTAAAATAGTGCAAATATACACCTTGTATGAATGTATTTGAATTGTCAAAATAATAACAATTATTCGGTATTTGTTAATACGCAGTATAATAATGTTTCTTCACAGTAATTTATTTGCGAACAAAAATAATATCCTAACGTCACTTAATTCAAGAGCTCTTTCGTATGTACTTCCCAATATCTTGCCAAGTTCACAATAATAATTAAATAATTATTGTCGTAAGAACATATTAACTAATAAGTAAACGGACACTGCCTTGTGATGTTTCCCTGACTGAGAGATTATAACAAGTATCACTCAATATGTACTTGAATCAATCAGTTACAAAATAGAACTTATTTGTAGCGATTAACATATCAAGGAGATACACGTCTTGTGTTCTATTGTTTCTGTGTTATTAAAATAGCAAGTGGTTACTTGCCGGTATTGTTTCCAACTTCCCATAATAAATTGTTAAGTTGAGAACGTTCGGAAATCGTTCGCCGAATAATGTTACAGCTTTTTTATATTTGGAACGCATTATCATATGAGATTATAACTTGTCTCTCAAGCATTTTACAATTTTTTAGGTATTTCAACTACTTATTGAAAATATTGTGGGTTTTGAAAAATATTAGTTTTGAAATATTTTTTGCATTGAACTTTTTATTTTTTATATGTTGCCAACAATATCTCTTTGATATACAAATTAAGATCGTTACGTATATCCGACCTGACGTCTATGACAATGGTCTTAATATTTTTTAGGGTATATAAATTATCGATTTAGATCTTTAGGACTTTCCTTAACAATACTCATTATTTGTATATAGGTATGTATGACGAACAGACGTAAGAGAAAAAAACTAATTCGAGACATAAAATTTTACTCTACCACTTGTATCTCATTAGACGGTATTTTTAAAATGTTAGCGAATTTATAGATTATGTAAGTAATAAGATATTTTCGGGAGATTTACCAATTAGATTTAAGAAACTATGGCTACCTTTTTGTATATGCGTTCGCGTTAATGGTTGTTAATATATTCCTGTAATATATTAAATTATGTTGGTTTATGTGTACTTATTTCGAAAAAAAATGGATTTATTTTTATCGATGGATTATTATTGCATTTGTTCCTGAGTTGATTTTTAGATTTTATTGATAATTTCTTTTGTTTTTAAGACGTCAATGTTTATATTGAACATGAGTATTTTAACAGTTATGTTTTACAGTGTAGATTTGAGGACGACGTGGATGAGAATAACGAAATTGTAACGCCTTACTATAATGGCTCGTAAATCGTATTTTTTGTAAATATTCTACTGCGTTTTTCGTAATATTTTGCCATTGCTCAATTTTTTTTTCAAAATTAACATGAGCGCAATACATTATCCACTTCATCCTTAAACTGGACCGTCCTGTACAATACTTTCATTATTTATTATAGAGATATGGTTAAGTGAAGAAAAAAAGAGAAAACAAAACAGTAATTTTACTTTGGTTAACCCGAGCTGTGATTTTCGCTTATGTGTTTTGTAAGCGTCGGTCGCCAGGCGGCGGCTGTCGCCTTGTCGACGTCGGAGTAGCTGCATTGCGGCTCCTGCTGGGAGCCGCGCATTCAGGTCTTCCACAAGCATAATGAGTATGAGTGCGAACATCTGCGTTCTATGTTTTAGACAGTTTTGAAGGGAATAAATTTTTTCGAATTTGGAATTTACGTAAGAAATATTGTCTATTGCATTCTTACTGACAAATTGTCTTTGCATAAAATCTATAGAATGTAGTGGATCAATAACGATTTAAGAGAAATTCTTTTGGATGAAACCCATCAGAAGACGCATCAGGTTCGCACATCATCGTACTTTAATTCTGTCTTAATGTGTGTAGTAATGTTTTAATAATCTGGTCACTCATATCAGTATCAGATAAGTTCTATGTAATGTAATGAAATTCGTAGCTACCATAATTTTACAACATTTACAGTTTTGTATTGAATTTCTTATATTTTTTACTTTCCTATTTTAGTTTGCTAATAAAATGTTTTTATAATATAAATATGACCTGTTTTAATTTTACTTTGCATCGTTACTGTAAACCTGTACCTACAGAGAATAATAAACAAAGAAAACTCCTTACTAAAACTACGCCCGCCAAGAATACCTACACTTTCTTAAGTCTCATGCAATGCCACGTTTGAATACTTTATCTTTCAAACGCGTCTCTAAATCTGAAGTTTCGTTTCAAGTAAAATATTTTCCATCGCTAGTCATAATGACTCAGTACCCAAAGAGGTCACAAAAACTCATTAAAGTCTAATTCACGATTTTTATGTAAAGCTGCCGACAAAAGCTTGGATTCAAGTAAACGTGTATTTGAAGCGTAGTAATGACATGCATCAATTTGATGAAGCTTATAAAGTTCGAACAAGTCTACAATAGACGTAAATGAGGGAAAATAACGTCCATCAAGCTATGATAGCCGACTGGAGGGCGCCTGCGGGAACAACTTAAGGTAATACGACGTAATGGAGACATCAGAAGGTTGTAGTTGCAAATCATTGTTGGAAAACATCATAAACATGAAAAGGAACGTAACGCTCATTTACTGGGTGCGAATAAAATCTAACTAATTTCTATATCTTACGTTTTATTATTACTTTCAAAATGTCTGTATCTGCAGATTATAACAGATATGGTCAAATGTATTATTAGAAATCTTACGTTTTTGTTCATTTATTAATTTTATTGTTATAATATTTTATACCTCAAATGAAATTCTTGTCGTAGCGTAGTGGATTTTCTATAACAAAAGCAGACAATAGAATCTCGATCAACGGGCCAAGACACAGAAGATGCGAAGACTGCCAACGTTAACGGTAAAATATAACCGAAACTAGGTGACCAATACTCAGGCCAGGGCTGTCGAGCTGAGGAAAACACTGACAATATATATACATACATACATAATAATTATATTTTGCAACTTCCTGATAATGCTGTTGAAATTTTTTCATTAACTAAAAAAAAAATTTACTCTTAGATACGACATATACTAATTTGCATTTGCCTCACGATAAGTAACGCTCTGGTTGTGTAGCGAAAAGTCAGATATATGACAAGCTGTACCTACCTATATCATATATTTACCGTTACCGAAACTATATCAGATGTTTTAAGCGCCAAAAAGCCTATATAATACAGGTGTAAAACAGGTACAAGTCAATGGCTTAATTCCTTAGATCAAGGTATTTTAACATAACATAAACATACATTCTGTTAGGAATGTGTATATTTTTCATTGTAGTTTAGCGAGACGTGCTAACAAAAGCAGGTATAATACAGATAGCAAATGCCGCCTTCGACAAGGTATTGTTTCAATCTTTTCCGGCCAACGCAGGGTTGGCAGATGCCCTCAACTAAAATATTTTTTTCACAACGACAGGTGCCACAACATGTATAATCAATTTTCCTTTGACTACATGTATTTTATTTTAACATTCTCAAGAATAAAAATAGATATATGTAGTAGAGAAATTATTAGTTAATAAGTAATAATTATTATATTTAATACATATAATATTCAAGCAATTTAAACAACGCATGTAACGTTTAAAAATGTAGCAGGTAATAATAAGCATAGTTTAGGAATGTCGTACGATGGCAACCCTAGCGCCATGAGGGACGGGCACGGGATAATTAACTCCATTGTGGCCGAAGAGATCCTATCGATTCCACAAACACTTCCGATGGATTTACCTCTGCATACTCTCTTTCCACTCATTGTTTCTACACGTAAGTATATCCGTAACAGACACGTGGATTTAATAAACACAACAAAGAAGAAAAAGTTGTAAGAGCGATGTTAAATTCCACAACCAAAACGGTATCCGGCGTCGATATTCTCCGTCCATTTATATTTATATCAATAAATTGCCATACACATCGAGATAGATTTTCGTATTCCGAAATAGACATATGTGATGACTATCAATATAAGTATAATCAGCGAAGTTCAAATTAATGTGGGCGGAGCTTGGGTCAGACAGTTAATACATACACAAAACCGGAGTGCAAGAAAGCGAACAGAGAAAACGAAAAGCCAACTTAATTTACAATTTAACTTGTTATGTGATTAGTGTCTGTGTGTGTGCGTGTGTGTATGTGTGTTATTATAATGCACGCAAGAAATTAATCGGACCGTATTTACATCTTAAAGATCCGTGTACATAAATATATGGACGCTTGTTAGAAATGTAAACATATGTGTGATTGTTGTGAAGCACGCAAACTTTCTAAATTTGATGGGCCGTCAATTTTATCACTGGCTTTGATTTTTGAATACACATATATATTTATTCAGCGTGTTTATGTAAGATTCATATCGGTACAGTTACGGCAATCGGCTCAGTACGTCGCCGTCGCACACATGAACGGGACGCAAAAGGTCTTTGAAATCATTAATTAATTAAGCAATCACATAATTATTCATTTACGTTAATCGAATTAACAATATGTCTTTTCGAACTATTGAGAGCACCTGGTGTAAAGTACATTATATATTCAATTACATGTGATGGCAGCCGTTTCGCCCTCGTTTGTTCTTGATCAGAAACGAATGAGATCCAATTAATCGAACTCTGAGGATTTTGGGTTGTTCCAAATCAAATTATGATTTGTGGAGCAAGGTTGACAAGATAATGTCATGTTAAGAACACGGCACGGACGCTTACTCTACCAAAATGTTTACAAATGCAATAAAAGATATACATTCAAATCCCCCACAACGTCAGTAGTTATCAGTGTGTAATGTGTCAGGTAAAATGAGCAACAAAGCAATAGACAACAGTTGCGAATTGTCGCTGGCGGCCATAGACAACGGCGACCGATGTTGAATAGGACTGTACTAATAAGACTGTTAGTGTCGATTGATTCAATCAGTATAAGTTGTTAACAAGGTTATTGACAAAATACACTTTGCATAGTAACAGACCCCGGCCGATGGGAGGGTCAGGACTCTCTGAAACTGGCGTGCGTGTATGAAGAAGACTATTGAATATGAAAAAATTACGTCATATCTATAAAAATAGAGTTGTTTGGCGTTCTCTGCGTAGACGACTGAGTAAACGACTGGCGTGATATAGAAATTGATAAGATCATCAATTACTGATTTATCGGTGACAGTACTGCAGAAAAGACAATTCATTAAACATTAATTAAGTCAGTATAATATATACTTATGTAGATTGCTGATGCACAGACGAAACTAGAGACATTTTAACTACTTTATGAAATTTTAGGGACATTTTTATTCCTCTGTATATTAACATTCGACAAGAGAACAACATGCTTATGTTGGCTGTTTAATATCAGTGCAAGTTGGTTTTCGTAACATCATGCCTGTCATCCCCGAAGGGGTAGGTAGAAAAGTGTAATATACAGGTGGTGAACCTATTGCCATACACCGGGCACAGATCCAGACTCCGAGTCACTGCTAAAATTCTAAATTAGTAAAATCCAATAGCACCCGACCGGGGATTTGAACCCAGGGCCTCCCTATCGGCAGTCGCGCTTGCAACCACTCGACCAATGAGGCATTCAAAAGTTCTTTATCGATTATAATTACTGTACCAATTTTGGGAGCTTCTATTATCTTCGCAGAAAAATTCATATCAGTCTTCTTAACCCTTGGAGCTAACGTACGGAAATCTGAAATATTAATAAATGTTATACAATAAGCCATATGATACTCGACGTAGTAAATAGTGAGCATCCTCGCTGCTGAATACCAGTACAATAAATCACGGGCGCAGTACTTCTCCGACCTCGCGTCGGAACGTTCTTATTTTTAGTTGGAAAAATGTTTTTGTAAACGCTCTAACATTCATACTAGTAGAAACATTAAAGAAACTGGGGACTTTGCCATAATTCGACTCTATATATACATTTTACAAGAGACTACTACTACGAGTACTATTATTCATAATGAAAATCAATAAAAAATTGTATGTCGCATAGTAACGGTCTTTGTGAACAACTTAAGTACATGTCAGCTTTAAGTCAACAAAGTACATTTCGACGATTATGATAATTATAGTTACTATACCATCTCACCATGTCCCTCATGGGATAGCAGATATTTACAATTACGCACGCACATATATACTTTCTGAAAAAACAAATTACTAAAAAAAAACAACATATGACCAACTGGAAAAACTGTTTTAATTGTACGTGTTACAACATTAGAAGATATAATTATTTTGTGAGACGTAAAATAAATAACGTTAAACTAATTTAATATTTAGTGTTTCCCGCACAATTTCTACTTCTTGGGGTCCCGGTAGACGCCCATGAACAGCACGGAGTTGGTGGGGTGCTCGTACACTATGTACACGAAGGGAAAGTTGGCGATGAAAACGCTGGGCTCCACGGGCCGCGACGACCTGAAGCCGAAGATCGCACTGGCCGCTGCTGCCGTCGTTCCTGGAAATTACAATCACCCGTATAATACCTTAAGATGGCCAGGGATGGGCATAACGAGCATAATTAAAACGCTCTCCTATTTAATGGTTTCACGATCTGACGAAAAAGGCGATGCAGCTGGTCTCAGAAGGCCCAAGACTAGATGGAGTGGTGCTGAATAAAAGGGGTATATGTCAGCAGTGGACCTGTAAATGCGAATGGATGGTACTTTATTCACATGTTGTGTCATCCATCCAACAATCTTTAACCTACTGCTGGAAATACACCTACCCTAACCAATGCCACTCCATCCAGTCCTGGGCATTAAAAATAAAGCTCCTCGTGTTCCCCACATCACAACATCAACCAATCTCAGTCCACTGCTGAATATAGGGCTCCGCTAAGTGCTTGTGTATATCCGTAAGCGATTTTTATTCAGAAATATATCCACTTCTTCATAACCATTATTATTATTATTATTATAACGTCACTCCAGGTCCTTTTCGGGTAGGCAGAGGTCACTGAGTGCCCAAAGTCTAGTATTGGACCTGACGTGCTCCTTCTATATTCATCACTGTCTTCATAAAAGCATGTTAGTTTCAAAGACTCAATAACCATATTTCATAACTATTATGGAATATTTTAATTTATTACAAAAATAAATATTTCAATCATATTTTAATCTTTTAACTGTTGTGATCGTAGAGGCAAATATCGTTATTATTTTTCTTACATCGCTTGACCGAAGCGCACCTTTAAGCGGCGATAGCTTTATGACATTCTTAAAGAATTATTTAATAAACATCAGTTATCATGAGTTGCAATTGACCTTTATATCATAAGTGACCGTTTTATCATATTCCGGATTTGATTTTTAATTTTGAATTGACTTTGCTTAATAATTCGATTATTCATTATTTTTAAACATTTAGCATTTAGTACCTACTTGGAAATTATCTACAACAGTATTAAAAGCGTGAGAGAATTTTGAATATAATTAATTTAAGTAAATAATATCAAAATACTTATTATGGACGAAGTAAAAGACCGACTGAGAGAAAGACGATATTTTTAAATTGAGAACATTGACATTATTAATTAAAATGATTTTTAATTTGAGATGTTTTATTAATAGAATATATTCTTGAAATGACGGAAAATT
>DWMG01002425.1:0-13274 GCA_018244855.1 Elbella merops
AACGGTGTATAGCACTAGACTCACCCACTATTCCGTTTTGAAACGCTTTGAGCGTGCACTTCTCTGCCTACTTCTTCTGGGAAATAACATTACATCTGTGTTATTATTTAGTTCAAAGAACTTGATCGCGCTTTTTCAATCAATATATACGTACCTACTTATCTATATACCTACTTACCTACGTCTACGCTTTTCTTGATGTAATTATGAATCTATTTTGACATTATCTTTAAATGGCTAATGGGATGTAAGGTACTATAAAGAATTAATTGTGCATCAAATATGAAGAAGTTTTCATGCTTTGATATCTTAAAACTATTTTATTTTTCCGTATTTTAAAACTGTTTTATGTTTCAAAGAAAAAAACAAACCATATAGATGGGAGAATATAACAAAAACTTTTTATTCCATAATTTCTCAGGTGAATGCTATAACTTGCTTTGAATCAACTCAAATATATAAGATTTGTGCTTGCTGTGTTCTACAACATTTTTTCGCCCCGCCGCTGGACACCGGTCACGTTAATAACAGCTTATGCAGAAATAAATACATTAATAGAAACTTAATAATGTAATACAGTTTGCAGCCCTACTGCAACAATTAGGCGACATTTCTCTTATCCGACCTTTGCTAGAGTTCCGCAAAGAAATAGTAAAAACCAAATGGTAAAGTTTTTACTGTCGTTCTGCTAGCTAAATTCTTCTATATATTTTTACATTCCACTATAACACACGTGGACATTTCAGACTTCGCCAGATGTATGATACTAAGACCAATAAATTCAGCAAATTCCAAATAAGGACATAAAAAGAGTTCCCTTTTAGTATAAATGGTAATTTCATAGCAAAATTAAATGCTATATCGAGCTTATCCCTTCAAGAATTCTCTTCCGGCCGATCGTCTTTTATGCGATATTTTTTGCGGCCTATGAGACATTAAACATATTTGTAATACGTTGTGACAGTAAATGTGGTACTCTTGCAATAATAATAAAAAAACGAAAAGCATTGAACAATTACATACATAAAATTGTACAGATTAAAACAAATAAAATATTTTAATATAGATATGTTTTTATTAGACCTATAAGTCGATATCAAAATAAAATCGCCCAAGGTGCCGCGAATGGAACATTTCGCACGACGCCAACTTTCACTTAAGTAGTTTTGTTTTTGTATACACGCGCATGGTGTCCACGTGTTCGCGGCCACGTTTTGTGTACCTACGTCGGCAATCATTTTGTTTTCAAAGTTTCAAACGATAGCAATTTGTGACGCGCAATAACCCACATAAATGTATGATTGTTTTATTAATTTCTTGTAAGAAAAAAAAAATATGGTGCAACTCTCTTGCTGTAATTCCCTGCAAAAGAAAAATAAACTGAAAATATTTTCTATGTATCACTGCTGGACACAAGTTTCCCTTAAGGTTTTGGGTCACCAGGAATAGGTATATTCAATACACTGTTCCAGCCCTGGATGATGGAGATACTTAGTGATCATCAGTCAATGTTTAATGGTTTTGAACAGGTCTATAAGATTTTGGAAGAGGTTAAAATTATTGGTACGAAATGTCAGTCAGGCTCGACTTCTTAACATGTGCTGCAGAGCACAAAAACGACAATGAAAACAATTTGTAATAAATAAGACCTAATCTTTTTGTAAATAAAAGCTTATATTTGTATCATTCTGTGAGTTATCTGAAACAAGTACCATGACCTGTACCTGATAGGAAGCGTACCATGACTATGCTGGATATGACCAATTACTGCAATAATTTAGCAATATTTATATCGACAAACATACATAATTGACGTAGCTTAATTAAACTACGCCCTAACAGCTTCTCACAGCATGCACAAGGAATTACTTTCATATATTATTTAGCTATAAGTCGTTTCCCGACAGCGTATCCACACAACCTTGGTGTCAACACTCACTGCTATGTATTATTATTATCGCGTTTGTACCGTCGCGCACCCCGGAACTGGCAATGCACCTGTCAGTGTCAACAATATTGTGTTTATGAGAACATAGTTTAGTAAATTGAAGTTAATTCTATTAATTATTAATTAACCTATCTAATTAATTATAAGTGGCTACTGCATTTTGAAAAGACTTAACTAAAAAATTAAAGTCATGTACTGACTTATGGGGTAGTTGAAGGTCTCTAAAACCACTATTTTTGTATGAGTCTAGTAGAATCACGTCAGATCTATAAAGACAGATATTTATTATTTAACACTCGGTCCTGTCTTGTTATCTCGTAAGGGATCTGGCATGGATCTGCAATTATAACTGTGAATGTTTTTTATCCCAAATAGCAGTTAAGTCGTATACGTTACATAAAGAGAAAGTACACATTTAAGTCATATCTTTGTACCGCGCATATATTTTTCATATCGCTTATTGCGCGATCGAACTTGTGCACAGTGCATTGCTCCAATATATGAAAGAAAAACATTATTATCTAAAAACGTTGTCTTTATCCGCGTATTTTTTACACAGCTGTATGTTATCAGTACACACGCAATACTAAGAAATATTTGCATTATACAGCTGATAAGTGCACTGTAGCGAAGATTCCGATAACTTCAGTTTCCCGGTAACGTTCGAATATCTTTGCATTTTTAAAGTGATAATCTCGAGAGGAATGCTGATAAACCTGCATTCCTAGAGGCAAAGTTTCCATCTCCGACATTTCGCAATGCGTCACCTCGCCATGTGGACAGCCCCGATATAAATATTAACAATCTTATATAATTCAACCTGGCAACCCTTTTGATGGTTTCCTGGAAAAAGAGGCTTTACAGTTGTCTGTCACCCAAATATTTAGTATCATGAGGCGTTTCGTGTTTTTTCGAGAACAAATTACGTTTCATGTACTTATACGTTTAAATCTAAAAATAATGTCTTTTTAGATTTTAGAATCAAAGAAACACTGCTCTGGATAATAACTCCACTACTCATAAGGACATAATATCTCTAGACGCTAATCCCTTTAATCCCATCACATTTTTGTTTACAATCCGGTTGTAAACGTATGCATGTCTCTTAGTGTTATAATAACAGTGTATTGGGACCAGTAACACGTGATCAATGAAGCCCGAACTAGGCAGAGGATATGCTATGGTAGCCAAGCACGTACTCGTACTTCTAACTCCATTCTTTACATAGATAATCTTACATTAATATTCGCGGAAGACTTTAAAAGAGCCATAGAACTTTCGCGAACGAACATCTTATGACAGCAACGTCATATATTTACATTAACCAAGTTCGCCGTACGCATGAACAGAAAAATGTCACGCGCTCCTCAGTACTAGAGCACTGTACACAACGCAGACATTCGTAAAAACGTCCAGCCTAATGCGTAGTTAACATTCCGTAGTAGCCAACGTCAGAACTCAATTCAAATTGCAATCATTTATTTCATCAGGGTATACTATACACACACTCGATGAACGTCACAAATCGTATTGATATAAACGTTTTTACTTACCATCTGGCGGTCCGCACTATGCGGCAGATCATTGCCTTAAACCTTTTTCTTTAGAGAACTTGATTGCCTCGTTGCTTCTGTTTGCAAGCGCGACTTCAGATCGGGAGACAGAGGGTTCAAATCCCGGGTAGAGCATTATTGGATTTTAGTAATTTAAGATTGCTAGTATTGACTCGGAGTCTGGATCCGTGCCCGGTGTATGGCAATAGGCTCACCACCTACCTCCTCGTCCACCACCTCGTCCATGGGACAAGAACGTAATTGGTGTAACGTGGAAGTGTATTACACTCCTCCGCCAACCCCTTCAGGTATTACAGACGTGATGTTACGTTTCCTGAGTGAAGACCGTTGTCAAACGATAAAAGGTTTGATGATCATGACGACGTCTTAAGGGTGCGATAAATCAGTAGTAAAATAAATATGTCGTACCATGTCATAATGGGATTCACCGATGCCACCCAGCCTCACTAAGACCAATGCGAGTTTGCTCACTGTTATTTCATCAAGAATATCAATAAGGAAGGTCTCTCTCACTAGTATAAGTAAGATCTTAGGAAATATGCAATAAGAACATAGTCGTTCTACTTCTTCACGAAGAATTGTCTAATACTCACATAATGTAGGTAATTTTTCCCGCGTCACATAAAGGAAAAGTCGCGTTCAGTTCAATAAAAACCCATTGTGTATGAATTCAGACTAAACTACAGCCTATATTCTCTACGCAAAGTTCAAGAAATGGAAGTGAACCGGGCAAATAGTGGCACGACAGTATGAATAGACCCTACGACATGAGTAGCAGCCGGCGGATGGCACGCGATACATCACGCGGTACATCGCAAACGAATACGTCGTTGAATCTGATTGGACGCTGACGTGGGCGTGGGCTCGCTAAATTTACGGATATTTGAAGTAACACATCACATTTCATCATTTGGAAACAGATTTCGTTCGTTACGAACACTAATTTGCAAACATTTTCTGACGTAACTCCGATTTTATGAGTGGCATGTCTGGAAGGAACGATAGACTTATTTGGCACTCGGTGCTCTCTACTTGTCCCGTAAGCAACCTGGTGTGATGTTATTATCATAATGATTCTGATTTTATGTATAGTAGTGCTTAACCATTGTAGGTGTAATCGAAGTATAATAATATGTCGGTCAGTGTCGCATGAAAGATATGTCATTGCTCCCTGCAGCTCGACGCATGTGTCAGTGTTGAGGAAGGCTAGGTTAAAAACACGCGACGAATATCACATGATTATAGAATGTATAATAACAGATTTATTTGATAATGTAATATTTTTATTACCATATCGAACAGATCGCTTCAAGTCAACATTGCATTAACTAGTATGATGCATCTGTTTTAGCAAGTGTAAAACAAAAACAGAACGTATCACTCCAATGTTCAGAAATGCCGGTCCTATAATGATCAGAGATAGGTTGGTTCAATAATTCGGGTATCTGTGGGCCAACTTACCGAATGAACGGCAGCTGGTGTGGTTGAACATCTGCATCGTCGAAAAGACATTTAGCAACCAATAAAGATTCTATGCACCTCATATATGTACGTACATTAAAAAATAACCAGTCGCTCTGTTAGGCGCGGATCCTTTACTGCTTTCTGGAGGCCCGGATACTGATGTGCCATAATACTCATTGACAGTTTGTGGCAATCCGAGTGTTGCGCCCTTGTTATTTGGTTTTGAGGACTATAATAATTAAAAGGAAAACTAAAATTCTTGGGCAAAACGTTTATCCATATCACTTGGGGCTAACTGCTTAAAAATTAACTTTGGCTAGTCAGTTGTTCTAAAATATATCGCGAAGGAAATTATGCCGATCGCTGCCAATTAGTAGTCATGGCAGGGTTACACGCTCAGCTAGTTGCTCTAGTAGTTAGTAAATTTCACGGCTGAGACAGGGATCATCAGTTCAATTTCCAGCCACTGCAAATATTTGTGTAACGAGCAGAAGTATTTGTTCTATATGTCGTTGTAAAATATGTATATCAGCAGTTTATTAGCCGTCTGCTGAGCATAACGCATCTTCTGCTTGCTTTGGTGTGCTTTTGCAGATGTGTTTTAAAACAACGCGTGTTACGTTATAATCCTTTGTATACAAACACTGTCTTCAAGTTACATAGTTGCGTGCGTATGTACATACCTGTGGTGTATGTAACAAACAACCCGAGCGACAAATAGGGATTAATGCAGCGTAATGTTTACGTAAGTGCGTTTTATATTTAGAAACATTGCCAAGAAACTGTAACAAATATTGATAACAAGGAAAAAATATTATTGCGTCTACGTGAGATAAGAACCGCAAGAATTAACAAATTATGTTTTGAATTAACAAACCAAATGCCACTGGATCTTATGTACGCCGCCGCGAATTTATTTGCTGACAGCCTTAAAAATAATTACATAAAAGGGAAAACAGGGGATAATTATAAGAACAAAAGAGAACAGCTAAAGAATAGACTTACTTATAATGTATGATTCTAACACATTACTAATTTGTCTTAATCTGGACTATTTATATGGTCATAATCGTTGATCTATGATCTGAGGAATGTTTGGTCCAGAAGAAGAGGAACCCCGAAGACGAGATGGACAGATATCATAGCAAAGACATGAAGGCGAAAAACGTTTCTCTAGACGACATGCTCAATATTACTCGCGAAGTGAAGAGAAATCTATTCTGACTATCCAGTGCGAAGTGGCGAGAAAAGACAAGCAATTAGACTTCACAATCAGATGCTAATATAATGCTTAAGAGAGAAAGAGAGAGATTTTAAATTATAACTCTTGTGTCATGCATTAAATTTTTTGGCTTTTCTGGTGTTCCCGAAGATAGTTTTTTTTTTAATTTTATTCCGAATATTTTATTTATTTAGCCAGTAGATTGTTGGCGTTGCTGTCGAGGAAAAAAGCCACATAAATATAACTTTAATATTACTGCCCAGCACAGGCGGAAGACTTTAAAGTTAAAATTATTATCACAGTAATAACATTAAATAATAATAACAATAATGCAGTTAGAACTATTCAGCTACATTTAATTATGCGCATTACTCTTTTTGGCATGAATGTATTAAATTTAAGTCTGCAGTATTCTACGCACGTAGTCTCATTATTATGTGTACGATATTATTATGTGTACGATATGCCATTGTTACCTCAATTGTATAGGATAATGTTTATTTTCGTTCCGGTTACTACTCGTAAGAAACCAGATTAAATATTTACTACACCGTAATATAATCCTTTAATTGCTTACAAAATAACAGTATCTAAAAAGATGTCTAGAAATAATTATCGCGATAAGATGTCTGGCAGCGATATCGGGTCGGGAAAATGTTACATTGGACGTTTCTCGGGTAACCAAGATTAAATTTGTCTGTAACTTTAAAAAATATTGATAGTGAAAATAGGTTTTATAAACTTAATAATAATATGATACTCAGAGAGTTTAAAATAAGTAAGTTTAGTATCGTCTAGACTCTAGACCCTAAAGGCTCTAAGATTTGTCACTGCGCCCTAAGTATACGTTTGCATTTAACCACACTTATTCGTTATTTTTGCCAAGTTGTCTTTTATGGTCGATACCACGAAATCAACACGTTACCGTTAAATATTACTTACAGGAAACAATCAATCTCTAGTGTAGGTATACCTTTAATGATCCACGAGCAATCGGAGCATGTTTATTTACTAAATCAATTCACGCAAGTCGGTAGTGAAATGTGATGTTGTATGTTTGTTGTGTGCGCGTATGCGAACTACTGCGCGCCACTTCTCACACCGTGTTAATTGTTCCATATCTATGTTGACACACAACAAAATGATGACCGATAATCATTTGGTTTTAACACGACATTGTTTCGTTAATATCATTTATTTATTTACTCTTTGTTGCACACTATATATAGGCAAAACGAAGAGCGAACTTAATCATTATTTTAAATTTGAAACTACATATTGTTAATTTTGAACTATTGTCATGTCGCTTGGTTCCTCACGAGGTTGGCAAAGAAGATCCAATATCAAATATCGCTATGCTTATAGACCAAACCATCTTCTTCTACAATCATCACTCTCTTCATACACGCATGCCGGTTTCGGAGACTTTCGACTCACCTATCAACCAGTACCCGATTCAGTTGGTCAAGATAGATGAGTCTTGGTTTTCCTGGGTTCATCAATAATCACATTGTTTATCTGTTTTGACAATATTATAATTATTTGAAATGTTCCATATTAAAGTTTAAATTGCCACGTACAGTACCTACACACGTTGATAAAAGTAAAGTTTTCACAGATACACTAGTGGGGAAGCTGTACCGGGCGGCCGCGGCGGTACCACGCACCGACATCACGCCTTATCGTGTTGTCTCCTGGGTTTTACGTCGAACTGTTTTAGTTGGAACATGGAACATAATATTATTGTTATTGTAGGTTTATACGTTTGTTTTTAATAGGTCAAATTACAAAAATTAAAGTGACTAGATGTTTTGTATGTAAGAGCAATTATGTATTATAGGTAGACTGTGAAATTTACGTGTTACTGACATCGCTAAAGTGATCAATCAGTGGTTGATCTATGGCAATTGTTACATTTTGTTGATTTTTTTTAACTTTGTATTTCTTTTATTTTTCACAATAATTTCACATTATGACATGGGGTTCTTCAAGAAAAGCGCAAAGATAGTTCTCCTTCAAAGCCGGCAAAGCATTAGCGGCTCCCCAGGTGTTGCAAGTGTCCATAGGCGACGGTGACCACTTACCAGCAGGTGCCCCGTCTACCTATTTGCTAGGGAAAATATAAAAATAAATAAAACAATTTAACCCTACTTTTGAATTATTGAATTGATTATTTAAATAAAATATTAACTACTTATGTATATTTTTCAAATAACCACGGTTTAATTAAACTTCCAGTGGCTATAAATCGTTGATAATTAACATTGTTTTAAAAAACGATGACACCTCTACAGTATTTTTATTATATTAGAGAGTATCATTGCAAGCAAACAGCAGTCACAAATGCCGCTGCTGCCCATGCCCATGTGCGACATACCTAAAAAATACATTAACATAGGGCTGTTTAGTTACATTACCGTAGATAGTACAAGTAGTGTGGATACAGTTAGCACATGTCCCATCCGAATCCGGTGATTATAAAAATGTTTTATAGCGAGCACTGGTCGTCCCGCCGGAGGTAAGATGCGACGCAATTTTTTAGATAGCACAATGTGACGCGGACGAAATATTAACTAGTATGTTTAAGTATCACGCTGAGGCTAATGACGCAAGTGAACCTCCCACTTCGCCAATATTTACGCGGTATAATTTTACCAACGGCGACATCAGTACCAACACATGCAAATTGAAAATTGCCATTCATCCTCATTATCATCTGCCGTCTGCCTCCATCGCTGAACATACAACTCCCTACAGGATGTTTTTCTCATAATCTTAGCGCCCAATTGAGTCTAATCCCACAATCATTATCAAATTGAATGCAAACATTTAATTCCGTCTAACGACAAATTAGGAACTTTATATATAAATAATAAATGTTCTTAGAACTCCATTGTTACCTATTCAGATTTACGATTCCAATTAATCGATACTGATTACGATTCAACAACCATTTAATTCTATTTATAACATACATGAATTAGCATTGAATTCATAGAAACATTTACAATAACGTCACAGTGTAAATTCGTGTTGAGAAAACTTCCGAAGAACAATTTTAGTGACGTACATTGTTCACATTATACATTATAGCTAAATACCGGTTACAACGACACCTCGACCAGTCAATTTCATTCCTTATTGTGTTCAATATAACGACAAGTTCAGTAGACGTCGTGAGACGAAGGCAGGTTCCTACTTATGGTTGTATATTTTAGTATTTGCGTACGTATTGCGTCTGATACAAATCAGCAAGGAAATTAATTCTTATTTATAGACCCGTAAGGATGTCTTTAGCAAAACGTAAAAATAAATCAAACGGCTGATTGAATGATCCCTCGCTTTTATGTGACGGCCGCAGAAAGTTATACTGTAAAATTAAATGTACAAGGTTAAGGCAAATAATTTAATAATAAATCACCATGAATGATAAAAAATTACATAATAACTTTTATCCTATAAATAATAAAATAATGCAGAATACATAAGCGTGTATCGTGAGCGTGATAAAGAATATACGAGTCATTTAGCGAAGTGTACAGGCAATGTACTCGTACAAGAACAGGTCTTTAATTCTGACTTCTAAATGAAATGTGACAGATCTGTAATAACGTTACTTGCATCTTATTGTCTCTTCCAGAAATGTCAAGTCATTTCTGCACTGTCCCGATTACCCTGTGTGTACCTACTGCAAGTTTATAAAAAACAGTAGATATTCCCAAAGAAAGTGCGATCCTGACTCCCAATTTTGATAGATCTTGACAAATGATCTTGACAAGATCTTGAAAAGTGGAAATGTTCTAGACTCCTCTGCCTACCCCTCGGGGAATGCAGAATAATATTAAAATAATAATTTTTATATGTAATCACAACTTTTTACGCGTGTTATATGCAAACAAATGAAAATGGTCATCACTATCCCTGTTCTATACAGGTCCATGCTGATATAATTACAAAATTAGGAATATAACTTAGTTTAAATAGAAATATTTGTTGGATATGATTGTAATGATAATTTGATCACGAAATGGTAAAAGGTATATCTAATTTAGAGCATAACGAAAGGTGTAACTCATATAAGATTCTGGACTTTGGATCATAATACTGGGTGTGTACCTACATGTTGTTGGCCGCGCGTGTGTGTGACCTGCTTAACGCAAGTCATGATGATTTGTCTCCGAAAAGCAAATGACTAGTGATTTATCAACATAGCGACGTACTGCATATAAAAAAGCTATGGAAGCGAATACTGAAATCGACGCAAAATTTCGTTCGACCGTATCATGCTTACTCACCAATAGTGCAGATTAGATAAACTAGAAACATTAGATAACTGGAGGCATGCGTCTCCGCGTTCCCCTGATGAAGATAAGCAATCATGTTTTGTCTGATTTATCCGAGTCATAATGAAATGGTGAAACTGAAATCTACTTTTGTTGTTATGAAGTATGCAGGAATGCATAAGTTTTCATCGGTATTACAGGCTGTAAAGTATTTTATGTGATACTGCTGGATGGAGTTCTTTCGCCGCAAGCGTGAAACTCACTGCATACACTGCTCCAAGGCGGATAGAAAAAGTTTGTTTATAAATTAGCGTTAAGCTGATAAACAGAGAGGCGATTGAAGCGCTGTCTGTAGTAGTGCATCGAAGAAATGATATCGAGAAACCAATTAATATTCTATCATAAAGAATTCTCTTTCGATGGTAAAAAATAGACAGTACAAAAAGTATCCACAAGAAAATAGAAACAAAAAATCAAACATGAACAGAAATATTCGAATAAATTTGGTTGTAAACAAATAATACAAATTAAGGGATGGTGGGATGGAAAAATAATGGATGATTTTCTGCTTGCAGGGGTGCGATGTGCAAATAGTGTATCAGTATTGATAATAAATCCTATTTTATTCATCCGTCATTCTATAACTACTTCAAGGTAAATATCAGAAACAAAAACATAATTATGTCTAACTAAACATATGATAAAAGATACCTTTGAATTCTGACACCGCTATTGAACTCTGTACTCAATCTTTACGGAAGTCCAAAAGTTGCATTGATAACAAATTAAAAGTGGGTACACTAAGCACAAATCAGCTTGTCTATTACGAGGAATGCCCTGCCCCCTCCGTTATATGACTGTGTACAAATGCCTTCCGCTCTCACCTTTGACGCATCAGTGCCTCGGCGTTACGTCAACATAAAGTGCCTAGTTAACTTGTGCGAATTATGCATAGTTGAATTTATGTTTCATTTTTTAGAGTTTAAAACTTTTTTCCAGCATGAATTCCATGAGGTACCAAATCCTGAAACACACCATGCCGACTCGCCGCCACCTCACTCCAGAGCTCATGCTGAGACTTATAACCCCGTCGTGTCCGCTGTGGTCTGCACCTGCCGAGGATTCGCCATTTGAAGATCCCTTCTGGGCTTTCTACTGGCCTGGTGGACAAGCAACTGCGAGGTAGGCGGCAAATTTTTATGGAGAACCCTATGGAAATAAATCGCTACTCTGACAGTCTATACGAGTTCTATACCTCAATTCCTTAATGAGACAACCATTGAATAATAAATTCAAAATTCAATTACTTTCATATGGTATAAAACATGTTCTGATCAGTAGATATTTGTATATGGAAATGTATCCACGAGAAAAACAATCCCAACTCGGTTAAAATAAAGTTTCTCAAATGCAAGGAACAGTGACGGTGTATGTCCCTGTGAGTTCTGAGATTGCATGTTTTATTCCCTTTGCACTCCAACCCGAATATACAAACTCTATGTCATCATTTTAATCATCAGCCTGTCTCAGTTCACTAGTGGACATAGCCTTCTCCTAGGGGGTTTTGCCATTCGTTCCTAAGCGAGCTGTAAAACATTTTTTAATAAAAAATCACTTTCGATTCGATTCATAAAAAAATCCGTTTGAAGTAGGTCTATAAAAGTCACTGAGGAATGAGCGTAATAAATGAAGACGTTATTGATTTTATTTTGCTTGACATCGAAATGATAACTGCTATCTTAGTGTATGATTTGTATCTGTTAATAACGATTAATTGAAAAAAAAATCTCAGCTATATTTACCAATTAGTACAGATTTCTTGTGCTAAATTTGTAACTGCTTCCTCATACAAGACGGCTGAAGTGGTAATGAACTAAATTTTAGCAAAATTTGGTGCAGCGGAAACCATCACTAGAATAAAAGTCTTTTGTTACATAGTGATGATCTAATATCAACAACCTCTTTATTTTATTTAACTAATAATATAATTATGTAGGCTTACGCATGTATTAATACTGACGGAGAACTATATTTTTGGAATCGAAATGACTTAAAGAGATACCTCCAAAGAAACTAATAGCTTATAAGAAATCTTCTCTTAGTAATAGGAATCTAGGCTGTGACGTAAAAGGTATTATAACATAGATAAACACATATATATGTTGACGTATGAACAGTTACTTTTCCTCCTCGCCTTGCCACACACCAAGTCCCACCGCGAGCGATCAACAACCGATAAAAAATAAAAACCGCTACTGTTTTGAAATACGAATACTTTAAAATAAATTATGCTTTTTTTTTTCAACTGAAATTGTTCTAATTATAAAAAGTAAAGTATTCTTTACATTTAAACATGAAATTATCTTCACTTAATTTTAAAGATACTGCTAATTTCGAGTAATTATGTTGATAAGTAACTTAGGTATGTTCTTAAGTTGTCATGTAACTTAAACTTAAGTTCATAAGTTGCTATGTACCTTGAGTTCTTATGTTATTAAGTAACAACAAATATAATAGGAAGTAAATCAAGACAATAATAATATTCCACTCTTATTATCTCTGGTTATTATGTACCTGGTTGACACGCTTTATTACAAAAAAAAGAAAATGTATTTGTTATTTCAAGTTTTTTCATATTAAATATTTCTAAGCTACTTCACCCATAGTACATCCCTTATTTAACGCTGAATGAATGAAAAAGCAGAAGTAAATACTTAGCGTTAATTCGTATTACTATTGCCCTCGCTTGATAACCGTCCTGCCCGCAAACGAGCCGACTCATG